>OZ038453.1:23555972-23766229 GCA_964036195.1 Sphaerolaimus hirsutus | reverse complement strand
GGAAGAGATTCGTGTGAAGTTGACGAGGTTGCAAACACTGCCGATTTTAGCTGTGAAATCGGCTTTTAAGGGCCAGACCGATGGCGATTGGTTTGGCGCCAATCGGTCGGCTCTAATCTCCGATTTTTACCCAACATTTCCAAGTGTGAAAGTTCAATCCTTGCCCGCTCGCTTTTCCGATGAAAAGCGAGCTTAACTGGCAAGATAGTGAAAATGTGAGACAAGCCAGACAGCATTTGAAATGGCGCGCGGGCCCGGCCCCCCACTCGGGGCGGGCCCGCCGCTTAACATAAACATGACGGCGTATTTGCGTGCTGCTTGTCAAGGAAATGTGGCGGAATGTGAGCTATGACTAAGATCTAAATATGTGAGCGATGTGAAGCGCACGTTGTAAACAACATCGCTTGAGATATTAAATGGCGAATGTGAAGATGTTAAGATTGGAATGTAAATATGAATGAAATCTTGATAAGTTGAATTAATGGAATATAAAAGCGAACAAGAAAACGTTTACTTAAATATTATAGGTTTTTACATTTTACGATAATGTTACACAACTCTACAAATAGAGATGATTTATGTCTTCGGCTGGCAGACAGCCAATTGAAAACTTATGAATCAACATTTCGCAAAAAGAAACAGAAAGAATGCCAGGATTGACTAAAGTGATGACGTCATGATGAAGTGTTTCCTCCGGAAAAATGTACAGTGTAGTCATCCGAGTATAGCTGCCTGCAGTCAAGACAGACACCCCTTGAAGACACCCCTTGAACTTGACGTTTTTTCTAAAATTTTAAACTTTCATCCACATTAAACTATGACTTTGTCACTGAAATCCACTCAACATTATGCAGATCTGGTCATATTTCGAATACGACGTTTTAACCACAGTCGAAGTTGTCACCGATGTGGAAGGTTTGGAATTTCCCGCAGTGACCATTTGCAATTTGAATCCATTCAAAGTCAGCAAAATAAGGCAAAATAGTGCGATATGGCAGATTTTTGAGGTTAGGCAGCTGTAAAAGTCAGGGCAGGGGTTTTGTAGATTTACACCTCTGCTGGGGTGCAGATTTCCGTGGTTGTTAAAACGTATTTATTTACGTTTACTCAAAAAGTACGTATACTTGAGTACTGAGTAAATACGTTCACGTATACTTTGAAAAAAGTAGCTGAACTCGCTTTTACGTATACTTTTTGAAAGTACTCGAGTACAGAAAACGTATTTCAGATAGTCTTTGTTATAGTTGCTTTGTTTCGAGGCAACGATGGAAGAGAGAGAAAAAAGCGGAAAATAGGAATTTTTCCCAAAAAATAGCTTAAAATAGGCAAATAACACATGAACTAGTGAATTTGAAGGTTCAACTGGTCAAAAAGGTACGAATTGTGGGGCAAAATTCCAACAAAAAAAACACTCTTATACGTTTTCTGTGGGGTCAGTATCTTACTCATGCGTAAAAGTTGAAAAAATTCACTTTAGGTACGTTTTCTGTACTCGGGGTGAGTGAAAAAAACTTTACGTTTACGTATACTTTGAAAAAAGTTCTGTACTTTTAACAACTCTGCAGATTTCAATAAATGTTTCTGTCGGGGGTTGCGGGGGTTCAATATATTGCCTTACTCGGAATACCCCCTGGGGGGTTTCTGCAGAAGGGGCTGTTAATCCAAGGGGGCTTATTCGAGGGGAAGTTATTATTTCAACAGAAATTATTATGAATTATGAATTAGAAATCCCCCTACTAGACCCCTGATAGTTTGTCATTTACTATGGTTCAAAAACGTTTTAAAAAATGAACCAGGACACGAGTGAAAAAGATGCTCAAGCTTCAAAAACGTGGGATGAGTTACAAAATGGTGACAATGAAGGGAAATATCACGCTGATGATTTGTTTGCGGAAAATGTTTACAAGACAATTTATGACCAAAGGGTTAGTGAATTGTAAATACCCTAAATCCTCGAATAAGACCCCAGGGGAGTTATTTTTTCGTCAGACGTTTTGGAGGGGGGAGTTATTCAAGGGGGGGAGTTATTCGAGGGGGGAGTTATTATTTCCTCAGGAAACGTGGACTTAATTCATTGTATATGAGCAGTATGTAAACTCGTTTAATTAAGGTATTTCACCGTCCAATAACAACATAACAATGTGTATACACTGCATACACATTATGTATCTGCTGTCGCTGTCATAGGCTACTATTCTTTTATATTTTTGCATTGTATCCTTTTCATCATAGGGAGGAGTTTTTGAGAGGGGGGAGTTATTCAAGGGGGGGAGTTATTTTTTCCTCACCCCGCCAGCAGGGGGGACTTATTCAAGGGGGGAGTTATTCGAGGGGGGGTCTTATTCGAGGATTTGCGGTATTTATGAACTAGTTCAGAGCACACACTTGTCTAGTACCGTATTTTGTCTAATAGTACGGCATACCTCCAGCAGAAGGACACTTCCAATACAACAAAACGAATAATCTTTAAAACAGTGAAAGGCGGAGTCGCGTACAAATGACAAATGTTTTTCCTGAAACGTTTTTCCTTTTTCTTTTAGAACATTTTTTTTTAATTTATGATGACGTCATGATGGAGTGTTTCCTTCAGAAAAATTCACCGCATGCTGTCCTCCGAGTATGAGTTTACAGAAATTTTAGTTTACTGGCAATAAACCAGTGTGCGCCACGCCATTTGGCATCTGCTACAGATCTGGATACCTCATTGAAAAACTCCCAATTTGCTCAGATAAAATACAAAGACTATGGCCACGATATCAAGCAAATGTTGGTCGATTGCAAATACATGTCAATGCAATGTGGTCCGCACAACTTCACGCATTATGTGAGTGAAAAACAAGTGAAATTATTTTCAATATTTACCTGTACAATGAGAAGAATGAATTACACACACTATTCTACAAGAGATTTTAAAAAAAATCAAAGAAAAAGCGCCACAGCGCTGGCGCCAGGCACTAGCGCCACAGAAGAAAACGCCATGGAACTTTTGGAGCTTGGCGCTATGTTGCTCTGGCGCCATTGGCATTTGGTGCCAGACCCATAAAAAGGGCCATGGTGCATGGCGCTATTTTTGCATGGCACCAGAAGCAAAACGCCTGGCGCTAGGGCCATAACAAACTTTGCCGCTTTGCTGTCTGTCGCCATTGGCGCTTGGTGCTTGGGGTTTTGAAAAGTAACATGGAGCTTTTGGCACTTGGCGTCAATGTACTGGGGGCACTCACTGATCTTGTAAAATACTCTGTAAACTGTAAAATGTCATGCAAAGTGTTAAGAGTCATGTAAAATGCCATTCAAAATGGCAAAGTTTGCCATTTTGCAGGGCATTTTACATGACTTTTGACACTTTGCATGACATTTTACAGGGTCTGAGAGTGGCACCTGGTTCTTTTCCAATACTCCTGTAGGCACAGTAGCTACACAAGTCACAAAAACCATTACCCATGCAACAGGAAGACCCCCAATATGGAAACTGTTACACCTTCACAATTGACAATGATGAAACACGTGTGCCGAACAGCCAAAGGCTGGGCTTGCATATGGTTTTGTACACTGAAAACAATGAATATTTAGATGATTTGGCTGATGAAATTGGTTTTAAAGTGAGTTAAGTGTAAATTTGAAGTTGGCATCACTGTGAATGTAGCAAAACACGCTTGAGAACATCCGAACATGCTCCAGCTATCTAGATATCAATCCAGATGTCAAAATTATTGGCTTTAAACTGCAGAAGCCCCCCCCCCTACAATGGCCGAGCTATCTACCAATGTGGAGCAAATATTTAGTAAATGTACTCTACTTTTCACCCTAAATATCATATTTTTGTACTTTTTCGCCCTAATCTCAATTTTAGCAATATACACAGACACACCTATTTGGTATATGTATTTCATATTTTTAGCAATGCTCCACATAATTTTGGCTATTTTTACCAACTTTCAGCTATTAAGCCGAAATTAGAGCTCAGCGTCGATTCGACGTGAAATGACGACGTGAAATGACATCGTGAAATTAATTACACAAGTGTGGATCATGCTACGGGTCTACAATTTTCTAAGGATAATATATGAATCAATACCTTAATCGTGTCCAATACTGAGTGTTATCAGCCACAACTAGAGCGAATTGAAAAATTCAATTTTTATCATTCCACGTCACCATTTTACGTCAGGGAACAACTTGACATTTCATGTCAGACTATTGCAAGCAATGATAAAAATTGAATTTTTCAATTCGCTCTAGTTGTGGCTGATAACACTCAGTATTAACGATTAAGGTATTGATTCATATATTATCCTTAGAAAATTGTAGACCCGTAGCATGATCCACACTCGTGTAATTAATTTCACGACGTCATTTCACGTCGTCATTTCACGTCGAATCGACGCTGAGCTCTAATTCCGGCTTCATACATACTTATTAGACTTCCCCACTTTGAAAAGCACCTACATAGCACTTTAAACATGGTATAACACTTCACCAGTGTGAGTGAAGTCACTTCACCACCACGAAAAACAGTTTCCCCAATTTCCCCAATCAGATTGCCATACATCACCCCACCTATGCTGTAGTAGTGGCTGATTCAGGAATCACAATTAGTCCAGGTTTTGCAACAGTTTTTGCAGTGACCAAATCTGAGACACAGAGACTGCAAAAACCTTGGGGCAGGTCTGATTGTGGTGATGCAGATAAGAAATGGATTTGAATTTTTACAGGGTGGCCCAGGATCAGCATTTTAACATTATTTTGACAGTTTTGAGAGTGAGGTTAAGATTTTTTGAGCTTACAGCTAGACAAGATTTTCCAACTGTATTGGAACACCATTATCAGCCAGATAAATGTAAATAGAACCAGATAAATATCAAGTGGATACATAATTATTGACTATTTCAATCAGGACCCCAAAATTGTCTCAAAACTGAACAATACAGTGCAATTCTACAATACCACAAAACTTGTCTGTTCACTTTTCAATAATCCAATGAATATGAAATCTGTTTAAATCATTATCCTAGCTGATTTTTCACTAAACCATGTGAAATTCATAACCTAACTCTCAAACAAATTAAAAAGTCAATTCGAGCTATCCTGCATTGTATAATACCTACAAATATATTTACTTTCATAGTGTGAAAACTGATAATGAATAAAAAATTTCAGCAAAATTTCATCTGTATCTGTGACAAACTACACACATGACATGTGCGTGTACAGCTGTTACATAAAAGAGATACTAAACAGGTGCCACTCCCAGACCCTGTAAAAAGTTGAATGTCTTGCAAAGTGTCAAAAGTCATATAACATGTCAAATGTCATGCAAAGTGTCAAAGTCATGTTACATGTCTGATAACAAGTGAATGAAATGATTTTTACAGGGTATTTTACATGACTTTTGACATTACACAATATTGGCTGTCCCACACCCTGCAAGGTGTCAAATGTCATGAAAAGTGCTAATTAAACTTAAAAAGGAAAGACTTTACTACTAAGACAATTTGAGATTTTACATGACATTTGATAAAGATATTTGACAATCTACATGACTTTTGACACTTTGCATGACATTTAACATTTTACAGGATCTGGGAGTGCCCCCAGATGTTCATGTGCACCAGCAGATACAGTGACACATCTTGATGTAGTCACATATTTTGGTGAGAGTTATTCGAGTGTGGAAGCATGTGAACCAAACCATTCCAAAGCCTGTGTGGAAACTGTTCGTTTGATTCACATTGACCATATTTTCTCAATTAGTTCCCCCTTGAATAGTCCCCCAATGCCAATCGTATCCCAAACCTTTTCGAACATTTACCCCAGTTTACTGGGTGGGAAATGAATTGAGGATATATGGTAGGTGCAATGAAGATTTTTGTTTATTTTTATTTATCCTTTTTAAACCATTTCCACCATGACATAATTTTTAACAACAGGTGGAATTGGACTTGACAAAAGGGACAATTTGTGACAGAGAGAGTGAGTGCCCGCCAGCGTGCTATGAAACAAAATTTCTCAACACAATTTCTAGCAGTCGCTGGCCTAGGAAGGAACACCTTGAGAAACAGATTGTGGGTATTTTTCTTATGATGACATTATAACTTTTACAAAAAAGGGGAAGTCAAGTACAAGCAGAACATCTTCAGTGCCTGAAATTTTTTTAGTGTTTCTTTCAGCAAAATGCATATCATGAGGTCAGAAGAAGTCATGAGGTCAGACTGCAGAGTATATGAAAAATCAGTTTAAAAATGAAGCACCATCATTATTCCCCATACTTCTTTCCACAGGAGAAATAGCCATTTTTTCTAAATGAATAAATTTTCAACAAATTTGCAGGGTATGTGGAAGCAGAGAATTCCAGAATTATCCAATGTTACAGATCAAAATGTGAAATTATCACTGGCAAAATTGGTCATATATCAAGCAGTATGTTAAATTCACCTGAAAATTTTTTATATGCTGTATAATGTATTTCGTCGAAATACCCCCCGGGGGTGATTGTTTCATAGTGGTCCCGAGAGGGGGGGGTTAAACGAGGGGGGGGGGGGGGGTATTTCAAGCGGGGGGGGGTATTTTTTCGCCAGAAATTTTTTCAAATCCTAGTACAAAATCGTCGATTGTGATGTACACTGGGGTAGAAAAATGCATCAATAACTGACATGTATAGACTGTAGACTAATAGTAGTACGTATATGGTATAAACACTGTTCTAACATGATTATGACATTGTTTTCACATGTGTACTGCATTGCTTCTCTTTACACTCAATCTGAGGGGGGGGTATTTTGAGGGTGGGGGGGGGGGGGTGATTGTTTCATAGTGGTCTCAAGAGGGGGGGGGGGTATTTCAAGGGGGGGGTTTGAGGAAATACGGTAGTTGGCTTGAAAAATTCCCCTGGGGGATTATTTTTCATTGGTAATTTCCAAGGGTGGACTAGGCAAGAGAGGAATATTCAGGAAGAATAACCATTTTGGTAGAATTTTCCAGCATGTTTCTATCTACTCATTTCATGAAATGTGCTTTAGCTACAAAATTAACATGCCATTTTTGTTTAGATTGGACATAACTAATAGATCAGATGCCTAAGCAGGGAAAGGGTAGGGGTATTGAATGAAGGTTTTTCGCCTCATTGTCTAACAGAGAGGAGAATTATTCAATAGAGGGTATAATTCAGGTGGAAAATTATCCAAGAGGGGAATAACTCAAGGGAAATTATTCAAGTAAATACAACATTTAAAATCAAAACAACCCTTTTTGCAACAGAGCCTGGATTACACAGTGACAGTGGAAAGCAAAGCACAAACATTTTTCCATCTTTTGTCAACCCTAGGTGGCACATTGGGCCTGTATGTAGGATTGTCTTTCATGGCAATTTTCCAAATGATTGAATTTTGCTTCCGTTTGTGTGGATTGCAAAATGAGGAGGCTGGCAAAGTACACTTTGAAAATCAAGAAAATCAAGATTTGATTGAAAGTGAAAATGGTCAAAATGAAAATTGCCAAAATGCAAATGGTATTGATCATCAGGGGATAGAGAGTGGAACTGAAGGTGACTCACCAAATATGAATGTTGATGATCAGAGTGAAACCTCAGCTGTACAAGGTGGGAAAACAATCATTGAATAGTACCAAAGCATCATTGGCACAGCTCATATTGTCTGTTGGCTCATATTTTCTGTTGTGCCAAACACCATTTTGTGAAAGGAACCAGGCCAGAATTTTCTGGTGTGACTCCCTTTCACAATGACACCAAAGCCATTGATGCCATCATGATGTAATCGAAAGCAGTAACAATTTATGGCACCAATGGCACCTGATGCCTTTTGAATAGTGCCATGGCACTAATGGTGCCTTTTACTGTGGCTGTTGGCGCCATTTTCCTGGTACTTTTCCATCACAACATATTTCCAAAAGCCTTTCACAACCAATTTGATGTGATTATTGTTGGCAGCCAATCAGCCAAATACTAAAAACTCCATAAAAATTTCACCATTACACCCAGATAACCTATCCAGCCAACAAAATGTCTCATCAGATCATGAACCAACCAATGAAAACCAAAGTGAATCAAAAATTGGTGAGATGCCAAATCCCACCCTAAATGACTCAATAAACACCAATGCCGGCTACAGCATGGGGTGCGGTGAACATTTAAAATTATTACTTATTGGAAAATGAAATTCAGAAATTATCTCTCAAAATATAATTAAAACTCTTTGGAAAATCCTGGAAAAAATATGAATAGGTGAATACAAAAAAATATCATTTTCCATTATATATAAACCACCCAATCAATCAATTAACTTTCTCAAACTCCAGGTGTGGTTCAGAAATCCTGGTTGAGAGCAACAATAGTGAAGGTCTCGCTTCACTGCCAAACCACAGTATGACATATGAAATCAGCAATGGCAGGATTACACCACCTGCTGTCGTGTGATTGACCTTGGTGATTGTTTTAGTGAAAGCAATAGATTTATTGCCTGATCTCGGGTTACTGTAGATTCTTGAATAAGTGCCCAGGGGCAGTTCCTGCCAGACTTTTTTACTGGATTAGTTTTCACAGGGGAATTACTTTTTCCTTGGAATTTTCTATATCAGATCCATATCCATATCCATATCCATACCCTGTATATCAGACAAGATGCAGAATTCCATTCCTTATCCTCCCACTTCCTCCCTTGGACAACAGATGGGAGTTATTGAAGGGGGAGACTTTACTTAAAATATTTGGATTCTTGTATTGTAAATACTTTTTAACAGGTTTTCAGACAACAAAATGTCATCATTAAAATTATATTTCTGACTGAACAGAGCATGTGCATTGCAGTGTGACAGATGATGAAGTATTTACCATATTACCTCGAATTATCCCCCCCTTGAATTAACCCCCCCCCCCTCGAAATACCCCCCCTAAAATTTGGCTGAGGAAATAATAAACCCCCCCTCGAAATACCCCCCCCCCCCCCTAAAATTGAATGTAAAGAGAGCGTACATGAGAAATACTGTAGTTTGTGATCTGTACAATGCAGAACACACGTAAAAAGTGATGGCTAAGTGACGTTAGGGAAGGGTTTATGTGTATATACAGTTATATATGCAGTTATATACAGTTATATATAGTTATATACACGTATTGTTGTATTACAATTTACGTAATTGTTCGATTTTTCTACGTCTGCGTATGGGGAATTTCCGAAAATTTCTGGCGAAATAATAGACCCCCCCTCAAATAAACCCCCCTCGAATTATCCCCTCAAATTTTGCTGGCGAAAAAATAAACCCCCTGGGGGTATTTCGAGGTAATATGGTATGTTCAATTTTATGTTATAATTAATTCATATTGTTTTAATTATTATTCATAATCATTTTACATTGTAATACTTGAAAGCATGCACAGTGTGGAAAACGGTATTGAGAGGTTAGAGGTCATTTTTAATGCTATTTGAAATATTATATTAACTAATAACATCAAATTTTTGTCACTGTTTGAGAAATGAAAATGTTCAATCCCTGGAAAAGTGTAAATACAACCTCATCCACTCATAGTCAAATGTCACATTCTTTGTGTAAATACATAACAAAATACCCTTTCCATCGACCATACTATCTCTCAATAGCCAGAAAATAATCAAGCCTAACAGCGTCAAACATACAGTTAGTTTGCATTGACTTATGTTTCATATAACAGTTTTTGGGAATTTGATAACATAAAGGTAAATACATATTTGGTTTCAGACAAGTAAAGTGGATTGACATGGCAATGAAGGTGAACTGCCAGGGTCTGATTTCACTCAGTCAACTTAAATGAAAAATCTGTACATGCATCAGTTGTTAAAAGTAATGAAGTTTAAGTATATATAAATGTCAAGCATTTATTTTTACACACTGTTTGAGTGCAGAAAATTTTAAGTAAATTTTTTTGCTTTTACTCGTGTACATGTATGTAAAATACTTCCCCAGAAAATGTAACTGTGAGTATTTTGAGACATTTTGCCCCAATTTTTACTAAAAATCACTCATTTCCATACATTTTTGCCTGTTTTCACCTTAAAATTTGCTGCAACATGCGCAAATTTAGTTCATGATGTTAAAATGTATTTACTTTACCCAAACAATATGTATACTAAAGCACTGGGTACTAGAGTACATTTATGCTTTCTGTGGAAAATACTTGTACCTACTTTACTCTACTGTACTTTGTACTTTTTAAGTATATGAGTACAGAAAATGTAATTCAGAAAAATTAATGGGTGCATAAAAAAGCAAAAACCATTCAAACAAATCTAAACAGCTTGAAAATGGCAGCAGAAATGATCAAAGTTGGAATGAGTAGTGAAAGTCACAACTTTCACTTTTAGATCTGCTTCAAAACATCAAGTAGGAAAATTATTGTCACTTTTTGGAATAAGCCCCAGATTTGGATCCATTGTGTAATGTTCAATATAATTGAATGTCAAATGCATGGACTTTTCAGTTGATTAAAATGTTGGTTTGTGTGAGTATGAAAATATTCTAAATTTTATAGAAATGAAATATTCCACACTTTATGAGAAGTTGATTGATTTCTGTGATTACACAGATGCCAATGGATTTTTAGATATAAAAAGAACATGGAAATGGCCAAAATGGAGGTATTGTTGGATTTTCATCAGTGTACTAATGTGGCTTCTTTGCATTTTGCAGTGCATTGTAGAAGTTAGTTCTTGGAAATTATTCAGTATGCTACCATATTTCACCCTGATTGAAGAGACCTACCGTAAAAAGTGTGTTAAAATGTGACAAAATGTAAGGTACCTTTCTATTGGAATAAATATGATAACACATCATCATAAATCAAATTGCCAGCATACTCTCAGATCTGTTCATATTTTGAATATAAAGTATTAACAACAGTGGAAGTTGTCACAGATGAAAGGAATGAATTTCCAGCAGTTTCAATTTGCAACTTGAATATCCTGAAAGTAAATAAATTGCGACAAAATGAAGCAATTTGGCAACTTTGGAAGGTAACTTTAAAGATATTCAAAAATAACAGTCATCAAATTTATTTTGCATACTCATCAGGATACGAGTTCAGAACTGGACAATGAAAAAAATGATCAATACTACAGCACTGATGCTTTAATCGAAGAGAAATTTTATAAATTTCTTTTTGATAACAAGGTCAGTCTTTCAATGATGTATTCACAGTACTCAGGCTTTTCAAAAGGTACTGCCCCTAGCAATGACCCCATTAAAAATAAAAATAAACTTTCAAAATACAACTTTTTTAAAGTTCCAAACATGATGTCTGCCAAAAAAATCCATTTTAATGATCACATGCCTTCCATCAAATGTTTGTGACTTCAAGTGAAGTTCAACATGGAATAGTGCTCAAATAAGGTTAATAAGGGAAGGCTAATACCGACAGTATTATACCATATTTCCTCAAAATACACCCCTCAAAATGGGCACATTGAATTTATAAACCCCCTCGAAATACCCCCCCTAAATTTAGTGTATAGGGAACGTAAATGACAATAGCTGCAATTTGTGATCCAGGCACGCGGTACAGACGTTCAAAACAATGACTGTGTTATGTTAGAAGAGGGTTAATGTTTGATGATGAATAATAATAATAGATGAATATCTGTCTAGAGAGTTATTGTTTTGGCAGTTTTTGTTGCATTTTTCTACGTCTGCGCACGTTACAGACAACAATTTAGTACTGGGATTTCAAAAAATTTCTCGAGGTATAATAACCCCTCAGAATGCCCCCCTCGTTTAACCCCCCTCAAAATTTTCTCTGAAAAAATAAACCCCTGGGGGTAATTCGAGGAAATCAGTACATTGAGAGTGATGTCTCACACTGTACAAGTGTGTGGGAGCACATTGGCTGGATATGATATACTACATCAATATATATCACAGCTTATTATCACATTAGTATCACTGGCTTATTATCACATACTGGCATATCGGGGGTTGATAATTGAGAGTAATGAATCATACCTCAGAAGCTCATTGTCATTGGCACATGGAAGCAGATTATTTTGACTGGATATTTGTAAACTACACTAACATATCACACATTTATTACTACATGGAAGCATGTAGAAATGTAAAGTTTGTCACTAAAAATGCAACAAAACCCATGAAAACAACCTTCAATGTTCATTACCATTATACCTCCAATATAAGGTACCCTCTATAATAGGGTTCAAACCATATATTGTATAGAATATCAAATATCGACCATTTTTAATATCAAATATCGATATCGAAAATTTTGAAAAAATATCTAATATCGAATATCAATATTGAAAATTTTGAAAAAATATTGAATATTGATATCAACCATTTTTCGATAAATTGAACCTAGGGTGTCAAATTTCCATTTTCCGCAGGCAAATTTTTCCCGTTTTCTGTTCCGTTTTCCGGCCGCTGAAATTTTTTCCCATTTTCCAGCCACTTTTTTCCGTTTTTGTTTTTCCGGCTCATTTTCCATTTTCCAGTTAAATTTCCAGTTTTTCCGCTTTTTTCCATTTTCCGGCTCAATTTCCAGTTTTTCCGTTTTCCGCCTCAATTTTCTGCTTTCTGCATCATTTTACCCTTTTCTGGCTCAACTTTCTGTTTTCTGTTCCAGCCAAACTGGTAAACAGTCATGCAGATTGTCAATTATGTGAAAAAAATTCTGCTTCCATCAAAATTTCAGCAAATTTTATCATTTTTTTGGCAAAATTTTTTCAAATTTTTCCATTTCCATGCAAATTCCATTTTTCCGTTTACATTTTTCCGGCCACTGAAATTTTTTTTCTGTTTCCGTTTTCCGCCAAGTGCAAATTTTTTTCTGTTTTCCATTCTGCTTTCTGGTTGCTGAAATTTTTTTTACCGTTTCCGTTTCAGTTTTGCGTAAAAATTTTTTTTGACATACTAATCGAACCTGTATTTTATCCCTAATTAAAGTTATTTATTTTCATTTTGAGATATTTGTGATTGATCTGATTTACTTATAGTATTTTATTTGATGAGTAAAAGTACAATACCTTATTTCCTCAAAATACCCCCATTGAATTACCCCCCCTCGAAATACCCTCCCCTCTGGAATAAGGTACATCATGTGCGCAAGGAACATGATGTATTTATTGCGATCATTTTGCATCGCAGTTATACGTATAAGCTAGTTTGTGCAGCGATGTACATTTACATCCCTGTTATGTTTCTATATACCCTATTTGGTCATGTTTATTACCTGTTTGGGTTATGTAAAAACATACTCTCTAGTATGACATTCCTGAAAGTTTCTGACGAAATAATAACCCCCCCCCCCCCTTGAAATACCCCCCTCAAAATGTCCAATCTGAAAAAATAAACCCCCTGGGGGTACTTAGAGGAAATATGGTATTTATAATGTCATTTTTGTTGGAGTGCTAAATTTGAAGCCAGAAAATGTTCATATGCTCTTTTTTGCAACATGCATTAACCAATTCAATTATAAGTAAAATGAACTGTAATATCTACCAATTGTTGTTTGCCTGATTGATTCATCATGTTTTTGTCCATTTTCTAGTTTTGACTGATGTAAACCTTTTTCAAAGCACTTGCATCATTCACATTTCAGTAAAGAGATGATAAACCATGTGTGCAACCACATAAAAATGCCGCTTGAAATTGGCCTTGCCATACCAAAATTTGTAATGTAGCATGTGTAATTTATTTTCAGATAAAAGCTTTTCAGCTTTTGATCACAGCAAAAAATTGATCCGTGAAGCGTGTGGAAGAGACCTGGATGCGCGTGAAGCGGCGCGCTTCCACACGCTTCCACCAACATCACAAAAATCTCGGTGAAGTGTCTTCCACACGCTTCACCTAGCTTCACCATGTGCTTCACGCGCATCTAAAATGTGGAAGACACTTCACGGCGCTGGCGCTTCCACACGCTTCCCGTATGTATACATGTGTGTGGGAGCGCCATATAAGGGAGCGTGAAGTGCCTTCATGTAGATTTTCTTGATGTGTATAGAAGCGCCGGCATGCTTGGTGAAGCGACAGGAAGCATTTCCCGATGCTTCACCGCGCATCCACACACCCATGTTTTGCTGTGGATGACATACATAAAACGTTTTTAATATGATGTTGACTCATTTGGGAGCTCTAAAATCTGTTTTATGTAGAAAAAATTGGGACATTGAAAAAAACATTTTTCCATTCTCCATATATCTTGTTAAGACCTCAGTGTGACTATACTATTTACAGGTAAATATGTTTTACAGATAAATTTCAAAAACTATGGCCATGATGTTCAAAAAATGTTGGTTGATTGCACATTTGGATCACAGAACTGTGGTGTACACAATTTCACATATTTTGTTAGTTCCAGTCATTTTTTCACAAAAATTACTTTTAATGACTTTCCATTATCTAAAACCACAGATAGATGCAACAAATGGAAATTGCTACACTTTTGTAGTGGACAGAAACAATACAATTATGGCAGGTAAACAATTTGGCCTGCAGTTGGTTCTGTTCACACAATATGAAGAATATATGGATGATTTGACTGATGAAATAGGGTTCAAAGTGCGTGAATCAGTAATGAATAAAATGTTTTAATGACTATCGTAAAAAAGTATTTCAAATTTTTTACGAACCACACAAGGATGGTATATACAGCTAAATCATAATATGAAGCCAGACTCTGTACTACGAATTACTTTGTTATCTTTCCTGTAGCCATAAAAATGCTCGAAAAAAGGTAAATTGAATGAGATTTTATGGAGACTGCTTCAGCTTTCATGAAATTGAATGTGATTTATACAAAGGAAGTGAAAAGCTCTTTAAAGCAGCAGAATAGAAGCTGGAGTGATACTGCACACCTCATACTTATGAATATTCCATGGACACTCATGAAATCCCTAATCAGATTGCCATACACCACCCAAATTATGCTGTGATGATGGGTGACAATGGCATCACAATCAGTCCAGGCTTTGCGACAGTTTTTGCAGTGACCAAAACTGTGACACAGAGACTGCGAAAACCTTGGGGCAGGTCTGACTGCGGTGATGCAGATAAAATGGATGAGTTTAATGAAAAAAGCATTTTCAAAAGGTGAGAGTGTGTATCAATCTGTGATTTAAACTCGGCAGCCATGAAATTAGTCAGTGCTGATATATGAATGATGTATGTGTATAAATTTGAATAGACAGATTCCATTCAGTTCATGGTACATTTTTTCAGTCAGAAATGCAATTGATAGACATATCAGTATAGAAAATTGGATTGTACAGTATCTTAATGCCACACCCCAACAAATTCATTCACAACTTAGTGTGAACTTGGCACATATCCAAGTTATTGTTTTCACTTTTTACAAATGAGACTGAAAGATGCAGTATTTCCATCAGCATCACAGATAATGGCCACAGAATGCAATTATGTCAACACGTGTCAACTAGTATGTGGGCTGCCATTAGTAACCATTTGTGGTCACATTATTACATGCTGCAC
The DNA here is from genome assembly GCA_964036195.1 of Sphaerolaimus hirsutus. Classification (NCBI taxonomy): domain Eukaryota; kingdom Metazoa; phylum Nematoda; class Chromadorea; order Monhysterida; family Sphaerolaimidae; genus Sphaerolaimus; species Sphaerolaimus hirsutus. Next base: position 23,750,749 of record OZ038453.1, on the reverse strand, counting down.
CTTTCACTCGCATCCTTATAAAATGCAAATAGCAACTTGGATAGCAGTTAGGAGCAGGGGTATCTTGAATTTTGACCCTCTTGAGTGGTTGGATAGATAGCTGAGCAGCCTTCAGGATAGATTGTTGGAAAGAATTTGGGGGGGGTGGGGAGGTGATATTTGGGGGGTTGTGGTGGTTCAATATATATGGGGGCGATTTGGGGGGGGGGGTTTAGGGGGTAGAAGCCCAAAATTTTGCCTCCAGGATAGATAGATAGCTAAGCTGCCTCCGGGATAGATAGCTAGCTGGGTGGTCTGGGGGGGGGTAACACCCCCCCAACACCCCCCCCCCCATTCGAGACCCCTGGCTAGGGCCCATGGGTGTCAAGTGCCAATGGCACATTGGTGCAGCACCCTTTCAGTTCTATCTTTAGCATAACAAAAAATAACCAAATTTCCAATTTTCAGCAAAGTGTCATCTAAAATGCAGTCAAACTATACACGCCTTGCATGTATATACAGTTGTTATACAATTGAGATCATTAACAGGTGCTCATGTGTGCCAGTTCTTGCAGTAACACATGATGATATGGTCACTCATTTTAGTGAGAACCAATCAAACTTTGCAGCTTGTGATGTAATCAATGATAACACTTGCATTCAAGGGGTATGTTCCACTCATTCACATGTTTTATAGTCTGCTGAATTTTGGCATCTTGCTAAATTTGCTTGCAGATAGAAACTGATCTTCAGGCAGGAAGAATTTGTGACCGGATTACACAGTGCCCACCAGCATGTTTTGAGACACTATTTAACAGCAAGGTTTCAAGCAGCCAATGGCCTAAGAAGGAATACTTTGAAAAACATATAGTCAGTTTTTTCCAATCTCAATAAACACCTTCCCGGACAAGTTCACCACCCATTTTTTATTTCACTTCAGATGCAATATCTCTGGCTACAGGAGCGGTACAAAGCTAATATTTGGTGGGTATATAGTCCTAACACCCCACTACTCCGTATCAATGGGGGAAGGTGCGGCGACTCACTACAGGGTGGGTCGCCCTATATGCAAACATTTTTTGTGGCTTTTTGCCGTGTCCCAAACAAGTTCACCACCCACTTGATCAGCTACACTACGAGGGCCATATCTCCAGCTGTGAAGGTGATAGAAAGCTGAAATTTGGGGGATGTCTTTCAAACAACCCCCTCTCACAATACACAAGTGGGTGGCCGCCAACGACCCACTACAGCAAGGGTAGCCGCACATAAATTTGTTCATTTTTTAAGAAAACAAAAGTCTCCCAAACAAGTTTGCCACCCAACTGGATTATAGAAAAATGTTGTGAGAACATACCTGATATAAAATTGAATAAAATTTGAACCCTAGTTCTGCTCATTATAAATTTTTCAGTAGTGCACCCACCCTGTCCCATAAACAGCAGACTGAAAATTTCACTTTAAACCAATTTTTGTTTTACACTTAAAAAGTTGGTTTACATAGTTCATCAGGGAAGGGTCTAAGCTTCAAAGTTATGTAAACAACATAACCTCTAAAATGCCTGCATAAGGAAATTTATTTGGGGTGAATGAAAAAGTGGGAATTTTGTCAAATTTTGTTCCTGTGATCATGTGATTATGACATCATAATATTCACCCCAAATAAATTTCCTTATGGAGGCATTTTAGAGGTCATGTTGTTTACGTAACTTTGAACCTTGGACCCTTCCCTAGTGAACTTTGTAAACCAACTTTTCAAGTGTGAAACAAAAAATTGGTTTTAAGTGAAATTTTCGGTCTGACATTTATGGGACTGGGTGGGTGCCCTACTGAAAAATTTTTATGAGCAGAACTAAGGTTCAAATTTGACTCAATTTTTTATCAGGTATGTTCCCACAACCTTTTTTATTATGCAGTTGGGTGGCAAACCTGTTTGGGACACTTGGGTCATTTTTAAAAAATGAACAACTGTACATGTAGCAACGCATACTGTAGTGGGTCGCTGGCAGGCAGCCCCCCACTGGTGTATTGTAAGGGGGTTCATTAGCAAAACATCCCCCAAATTTCAGCTTTATACCAGGCTCACAGCTGGAGATACGAATCTCAAAGTGTAGCTAATCAAGTGGGTGAACTTGTTTGGGACACCAAAAAAGCTGAAAAAAGTTGTTGTATAGGGCAACCCACCCTACAGTGAGTCGCCCCACCCCCACCCATTGAAGCAGAGTAGGGGGGTGTTACAACTTTGTATACTCAAAGTTTCAGCTTTATAGCACCCCCATAGGCGGAGATATTACATCCGAAGTGAAATAAAAAATTGGGTGGTGAACTTGTCCTGGGAAGGTGTTTATATTGATTTTTGACAATTCAGACATCTGAGATAATGCAGTGATGCATGGCCTTGTGCCGCACATGAGAACTTATTTGGTTTGTGTAAAGAGTCACTTTGTGTAAATGGTAATGCTGATCACAGGTGTATCCAAATGAAGTGTAAAAAATATGCAGTATGCAGTGGAATGCATCTTGAGGGAATTCATAATTGTTGTACAAGAAAAATGTCCATTAGTAAACAACTTGAGGTACCAGACCAGGTGCCACTACCAGACATTGTAAAAGACCCTGTAAAGTGTAAAAGACCCAGTAAAATGTCATGTAAAAGACCCTGCAAAATGTCACATCATATAAAAGACCCTTTTAAGTATCAAATGTCATGCTACAGACACTGGAAAGTGTCATGTGTATTCAAATCTTATTTTATTGTATCCAAATCATAGGTTTTTCTATCCAAATGTTATGTCAAAAAGTAAGATTTGGACACAGACTAAAATTTGGAAATGATAAAATAAGATAAGGATACACATGAAACGTTACAGGGTCTTTCACCTGACATTTTACAAGGTCTTGTACATGACACATGTCATTTGACAGGATCTTTTACACTTTACAGGGTCTTTTACACTTTACAGGGTCTTTTACACTTTACAGAGTCTTGTGCCCTTTACAGGGTCTTTCACAGGGTCTGGGAGTGTCCCAAGGTTTGTAGGTGCCAGACATGGCTTGGAAAGCAAGATTTTGACCATCGAAGGGGTTGGACAGATAGAAAATCACTCTTCTGGGGGGATAGGTAGATGATGTTTTGGGGGGGGGGTGGTTTGAGGTGTTATTTTGTGGGTCCAATGTGCTTTTTCAAGATATACAAGGCAGGAAGGAGAAAAATCAGAAAAATAATTTAATAGCCAAAATAGGTTAAAACAGCTCCATAGCTTCCATAGCTGATGAAAAAACTTGCATCAAAGAAAAAATGGTGCCAAACCTGTCTTGAAAGGTGTCTATCTGCAATGATGTAAATAGCACAAAACTGGACTGAAGCTCTAGAGAGAATCAAGCTAGTTTTTTTCACAAAACTGGATGCTTGATCACCATCGAGATATTATATTTGTTATCTTTACACATAATTTTATCAATTGAAAATAGTTTTGCAGGACCCATGGAGGCAGAAAATTCCAGAATTGGCCAATGTTACATACATGGAAAATGTGAAATTGTCACTGGCAAAAGTGGTCATTTATATGGCAGTAAGTTGAGTTAAATTGTAAAAAAATAACACTGTGGACAACTCATTTCACAATTCAGAATACAGATTATATGCTGACAGTAGAAAACAAAGCACAGACATTTCAGAAACTTTTGTCCAGCCTTGGTGGCACACTGGGCCTGTATGTAGGCTTGTCTTTCATGGCAATTTTCCAAATAATTGAATTTTGCCTCCGTTTATGTGGCTTGCAAAATGAGGAAGCTGGCAAAGCTCACTTTGAAAATCGAGAAAATGAACACTTCACAAGCGCTGGTGGAAATAACCTAAATTTGACAGCAAAGAGTGGTCAAAAGGAGCTGCAGTTTGATAATGGAAACAATAATGAGCTGGACAGCAAAAAGCATATTCAAAATTATGAAAATACTCATGATACCAGTTTGTGAATGTTTGTGAAGTTTGTGCTGTACACTGGTTCACTGCCAGCAAACTAAAACTTAACCTCATAGGTCAACTTTGAATGGCATGTTAGATTACTGGAAACAGGTGTTCCAGTATATCCAGTAACTCATTCCAGCATACTAAAATCTGTTCCATACTGATTTATCAAGTTAACTATTTTAAAATTTCATCTGCAAACTATTGTGTGCAGAAACTTTGGGTTAGACAGGTTTGTACTACACTAGAGTAGGGTTCAAACACAATTGACTGGGGATTAGGGTTTCAGGATCAGGATTTTGTTCTGATATAAGTGTTTTCTTTGATTTGCCACAAAAGTGGTCTTGAATCACACATGGATGCCATCAATGTGGCATATTTTGGACATTGGAGGTTTCCATTCACATTTCTTATTGCAAAAAGTTTTTTTTTCAACTTTTTTATGATTTTCACTAACTTTTCAGGGTCATGATCAGGGTCAGGGTCATGGGATTTTAAAGTTTTTGGGACTAGATCAGTATTCATTTTTTGAGATTTGGGATTGTGATTGGAGTTTCAGGGTTGGGACTGCCAAATACAGAAACTTTCTGGGATACAGGATCAGGATCTCATTTGAAGCCTACATTACAGTGCAGAAAAGTTGACTGTTCAGGCATAGAAAGTGACAGCTTGGTGTCTACTACACTTCTTTTTCTTCCCATCTTGTTGTAATTTGCCCAATTTTGATGCTTTTATGTTGAGGTTTGAAAAAGATTCTCATTAGAAATTATCTCATTGAATAATCCTGAAAAATTGGGGGTCTACAAAAACTATAAATAGTCATCACCATCTCAGTGATCCAAGGTCTGAAGCCCAGAAACTCAAGCATTTGTTGGTCAATTTCATCAATTCAACACTTAAAATGATTGGAGAAATCCATATTTCATTTCTGAGGGTAAAAATGATTGGAGTGATTGGAGGATAAAAATGTTAGGATTAGATATGTAGTGTAGAACAACATGTGGATTTCGAGCAAAATAAGCCAAGTCTAAACTTTTCCAAAACACAGAAAAACAGAGACGTTATTACTCACACTACATTTGCATAGAATTAACAAGGGCAGTCATTCTGGGCACATGTGGTCAACCACCCAGTGTACCTGCCAATAGAGTGAATAGAAATATGCACATCCAAAATTGCACAATTTTTACAAGTTTTCACAATTTTTACAAGGTTATGTATTAATGTAGCATGTTCAGTCTCACTATTCTGCATAGTGTATCAGCCAAGTGATTTTTGTGATTAGGCTTCAATTTTGATATTTTTTTATGGGAAATGAGTCTTCAGAAATTTGACTTTGGTACTGTAAAATGCATAGTTGAGGAGTTTGGTTCCATAACCCGTTAAGTGCAAAAGTGGAAAAAAATTGAGTTAAGTGCGGATCTGACGTATATATATATATATATATATATATATTTCTTCATGATCAGGGTTGGTTTTAGTAAAATTCTTTTTACTAAAATTGTAGTAAAATTGTATAAAAATTGTATTTTATTTTTATTTTATTCTTACATTTTTCATTTTATTTTTATTTTATTCTTTTATTTTCCATTTTATTTTTATTTTATTTTTATTTTTTTATGTCAGATCGTGACCAGAATTGATTTTTGTAAAATTATTTTTACTAAAATTGTAGTAAAATTGTATAAAAATTGTATTTTATTTTTATTTTATTCTTCAATTTTCCATTTTATTTTTATTTTATTCTTCAATTTTCAATTTTTTTTTTTTCTGAGATTCTGCCAACCCTGTTCGTGATAGAAAAATTTTTTTCTCGATATCTCATACCGTTCCCAAGATACAGAGATAGCGTTTTTGAAAAAAATGCAATTTTGCATCCGAAACCCGTTATCTGCAGCCCAAAATAGGTGAGTTTGCACTCGAAACCCGTTGTCTACAAAAAAAACTATTATTTTTTGCACCCGAGACTCGTTATCTGCAGAGAAAAAAGTTTGCATCCAAAACTTGTTAAGGATTTAGTATGGAGTAACGATGGCAAACAGTTGATAAAAAAGTATTTAAATTTTTAAGTGTTTTTTCTGAAATGAATTTTCGAATTTTCGAATTTTTCTTCAAAATAATTTTCGAATTTCGAATTTAATTTTCGAATTTCGAATTTTCGAATCTTTTTTGGTAATTTTCGAATTTTTTTGGCTAGTTTTCGAATTTTTTCAAATAATTTTCAAATCTTTTTGGAAAAATATTGAATCTTAAACTTTAAACACAGAATTTGGACTGTCTTCATGTTCTGCTCAGTTGTTATGACCTTATTTTAACCATAAATTAGCATTAAAAATGGTGGAATGAGTTATGCAAACCAGTGTGCTGCTTCTTCATTTAATTCACTCATTGATACATTTAATTCACCAACCGAGCAAATGCAATAAAAACAACAATTTAAAAATTGGTGTCAAACAAAATATCAGCATAAAATACAAAATTGGCTTTAAATACCATATTATTTTTTCAGAGTGGAAACTTGGGGGGGGGGATTAAACGAGGGTGGGTATTTCGAGGGGGGTGTATTATTTTGCCAAAATTTTTTCAATATCCCAGTACTAAATTGTTGTTTGTAGGTAACACAGATGTCACAACAAAACTGCCTTTTATAAGACTCTATATACTTATATAAGTACGTAGATGGTACAAACCCTGTTCTACACAACATCGTCATTGTGTTTAACGTGTGTTCTGTGTTTACCAGATCACAAACTGCATTACGTTCACGATACACCAAATTGGGGGGGGGGGTGGTATTTCGAGGGGGGCTTATAAATTGATAGTGTAAATTTTGAGGTGGCTATTTCGAGGGGGGGGGGGATATTTCGAGAAAATACAGTATACAAAACAGATGTGTCGAACTTCGAAGTCCGTCCCTTCCGCCGTGGATGACATTTCAACGTTTTTTTTGTTACGTTTCGCTTTTCCATACGCGCCGTGTATCAATTGTTGATTTATTTAGCACGTTGAACTTAATATGCAGTTTTGTTGCCTTGAATTCCCTAAAACATTCGAAAACTATTTTTGAATTTTTGAATTTTCGAATTTTTTGAAAAATAAATCGATTTTTAAGTGTTTTTTCTAGGGGCGAAATAAAAATTCGAAAATTCCAAAAAAATTCGAAAATTCGAAAATGTTTTCGAATTTTCGAATTTTTTTTTGCCATCGTTAGTATGGAGGTGTCAAAATCACCATACAAAAATGGAGTTTGCATCCGAAACTCATTAAGGAAATCTGTACTGGTTTTTATGAATTTTCACCCGAAACTCGTTATCTGCAGGTGCTTTGCACCCGAAACTCATTATCTGCATGCATTTATTCTGATGTGACGTCAAACAAATCACCATAACTCTAGGTATATATGCCGGCCAGAGGGTTGTAATTATGGAAAATGTAGAGAAATTCATGAACTTTTCAAAAAGTTTTGGGCAAGCGTTGTCACTTGAAGCATGCCCGCGTGGGCCAATGTCAAAGTTTCAAATGCGCTTTTCAAAAAAACCCAAAAACCTGCAGACAACGGGTTTCGGAATCAAACTCCTCAGTTGTTAAAACGTATTTACATTTACTCAATAAATATGGATACTCGAGTACTGTGTAAATACATTTACATTCCCTCCCAAAAAATACTGGTACCCACTTACTCGCATACATTTTGAAAGTATGCGAGTACAGAAAACATATTTCAAACCGGCTTTTTTCAGCAATTCGATCCTTTTCAAGGCATAAAAAAGGAGAGAATTGCTGAAAATAGTGACAAAATATCCAAAATAGCATAAAAAGGCAAAAATCAGTAACTTGTGAATTTGATGGTGGAAGTTCAAAAATTAGTGATTTTGAGCGAAAATTGTGGCAAAATTTCTTAAAAATACCCACTTTATGTTTTCCAGGGACAAAAGCAATTCACTCACGTTTACTTATGAGTTAAAGTAAAAAATAAATACTTTACATTTTCTGCACTCACCATGAGTAAAAAATAAATAATTTACATTTACTTTTGAAAAAAGTCGGTGCTTTTAACAACTATGGTAAAATGAATAAAATGACGGTCAGTGACCATGCCACATTAATGGGTTGATGACAAATTTTGTGTTGGGGATGACAAAATTACAGATGTCAATATTAAACATTACCAAAGACAATTTTTGCAAGTGGTGTAACAAAAACTCTTACTCCCAAATATAATAACATATATTTATCATAATTAGAATTGATTTTCCCAACACAACATGATCATTGTATAATAACAAAAATGTGTGAACGTCACTTTCATTAAGTTATAAAGCCCAGCTGAAATGCTGAAAATGTCGCTGCACAAACCAATTAGTTTACAAATGAAATCTGAAAAATTTCGTAAACTCATAAATCAACCTCAAACACATTCATGTTTACCGGAATGCGTTATTTCTACTCTCCGTCAACTGTAGTTGACGAACACCTAACTCCAGTAAACTCAAATGCCATTCAAAGTTGATTTATGAGTTCACTAAATTTTTAGTTTACAGACAGTATACTAGTGTGTGCAGTGCGAACGGCATGAGTGGGGCTCGGTAATTAACGGGACCGGTATTTTTGTTTATTCGAATGGATATGCAACAATGGACACGTTTTTTTTTCTTTCTGAATCATGAGAAAAATAGACATAGAAAAAACTAGGTATTGCAATTGACCCGATAATTTTATCGGGCACCGACTTTTATTTGTCATCAAAAATTTAGCTGCAGCATTTAAGCTAAGCCGACAATAAAAATCATAATGGAGTTGCACACACTAAGTAATTGCCAGTAAAAAATTTTTTTGCTGTACTGATAAATCAAATTTGAATGGCAATTGAGTTCACTGGAGTTAGGTGTTCGTCAACTACAGTTGACGGAGAGTAGAAATAACGCATTCCGGTAAACTCAAATGCGTTCAAGGCTGATTTATCAGTTCACTAAATTCTTAAAATTCCATTTGTAAACTCGCGTGTGCAACGACGTTGAACCCAGGTACATGATCCCAGTTTTTCGAGGTGCCCGATTAAAATTGTCATGCCCACCAAACATATCATGAGTACCATATTTCTTCTAATAGAAGAGCACCGTTCCATTTTTTCTTCGACTTTTTACCTGCCGTACTATTAGAGGTGCCGTTCAAGTAGAGGCTGCCGTTCTATTGTTTTCGTGAGTGCAAAAAAGTGCCAAAACCTGCCGTTCTATTGGAGGTGTCGTTCTATTAGAAGAAATACGGTATTCATTAGGCATCCTTAAAAAGTATTCGAGGATACAAACGCATTTTGTTTAGTGATTCTGAGTTGCGCAAGCACGGTTGGTTGATATGAGTGAAATATTTTGAAATAGAGAATGAAATTGAAATAAATGAAATGATTATAAAAAACAGAGAACTCCGATTTTTTCAGCCGTTAAATCTCACTAAAAATCATTTTTAATAAAATGTTTAATATTTTACACAATTATTCGTCAATTTTGTTCAGGAATCGCTTTAAAAATCGGTGGCTAATCGAATCAACTAGCACATTCACTTGCGAATTGAAAAATTACCAAAAATTATGAACGTAGTGATGTAAAAAGCGCAGACTTTGGCGCCAAAACACCATGGCGCTTTCCTAACCCTAACCTAGCTCATGGCGCCAGGGCAAAATGGTGCAAAACGCCAAAAGAGGCATGGCACTTTATCTTTCTTATAACTTTTCATGGGCACGGCGCCAAACGAAAAAGGCGCCACACCAAACCGGCGCCAAACGTAAAAAGCGCCATGACACTTTTTTCTTTGGCGCTATCGCCATGGCGTTTTTACATCACTATACGGAAATTAAAAATCAACGTCTTTTTATCACAAACGTGTTTATGTATACCTGCCCAACCACAAAGAAACTTGTCAGAAAATGATAAAAATAGTGAATTTAGGAATTTAAACGTCAAAATATTTACATAAATTACACTTTTTACAGGACTAGATTGAACGCTATATAAATCAGCTAAAAAATGCAATTAAGCTGCACGCTGATATAAATTGGAGGATAATTGAATATGATAGTCGCGTAATGAATAGCAGAGCGGAGTTTCTTCAAATTAATTTTACCAAAGCTGATTTCGAAATTTTGCATTTTGTTTGCTCATTATATTTTTTGATGCCACATCTCATGAACGGCTTCAGTTTTTAGTTTTTAGTTTTTTTTTCGACTTCTTCGGCTTTTTAAATTTTTTATTCTAATCAATCAAATTCTCATTGGGCAGTTTTACGAAAATAATCGTAAAACTATATTCTATAGTTTCCTTAACTTTCAGTAAATCTAATTTTCACTCTAATTAATTTGAAAGAAATCACCAACCTTAAACGTAAATGGATAAACAAATTCTACGGCAACAATAATTTACAAACTGGTCCTGCACACACTGCATATTTGACGACCGAAATTCTCGTAACTTATAAATAGGCTTTGAACAAATAGTAGTTCAGCATAACGTATCATTTTTATATGCGTCAACATCAGTTGACGAACCCGTCATTCCGGCAAACTAAAAATGTGTTAGAAATAAATCTATCACTTTTTTCAATTTCGCTTGTCAACTAGTGTGCATAGGAACAATATACCCGCGCGCAAACCAATGGGCCCACACACACTAGTTGACATCACAAATTCGCGTCAACTCAGTGTCAATTGAATAAAACACGAAGTTTGTAAAAAGCATCACACTTAACAGGAACAATGAAAATGAAGTGTCATGATGTAAAATTAAGTATGCTCTATCAGATAGATAAGTTGAAATCACAGTATCACTTAAATTCAGTTGACATTTAGTTGACACGAATTCAGTTGACATCCAGTGTGTGGGGGCCCAATCAAAACAACACATTCACTTGATAACAGTGCCCACGCGCCTGTAATGAAGCACCAAATCGCTGGCTTGTTTCCAATAGAAATGCTTTACGGTGCGCAGGTCCACATTGGGGTCGACTTTCTGCAAAAATATTGCATTGAAGCATGTTTTTGATGGAGAAAGGGAAGCGCCAGGGGACGTAGGCTCCCTAGACATGTAAACCCGCTCGGCATGTAGACCCATTGGAGGGGTCCCCATTAGTGATGTAAAAAGCGCCAGAGTTCCGGCGCCAAGCGCCAAAAGCGCCATGGCGCTTTTCCCATTGCGGCGCCAGGCGGTTTTAGCGACAAGCGCCAAAAGCGCCATGGCGCTTTTCCAGACGGTAGCGCCAAGCGCCAATAGCGCCAGCGCCAAAAATTTCTTGGCCGTTTTTTCATCACCATGTACATCAATATCTTAAGTTACATGTAGGGTTCAAACGGGACCAGTTTTTCGGACCGGGACCGGGACCGGGACCAGAAATTTTTCTTATCGGGACCGGGACCGGGACCGGGACTAGGTGGTCGGGACCGGGACCGGGACCGGGACTGGCATTTTTCAATTGTCGGGACCGGGACCGGGACCGGGACTGGAGCATCCGGACCGGGACCAGGATTTGCCGAACCAGGTACCAGGACCACAGCCCCTTTTTGAGCCCTATCTGGACCGATAACCATTTGAATGCATATTTTCAGAAGTTTCAAAAGATTTTCACACTTCATTCAATCAAAATTGTCATCAAAAATATAATAAAAGTCACAAAATTCAATTGAGTCACAAAAAAGGACATAATGGACAAAAATTATGACAGTGAGTATTGATACATAAGCTGGCGCAGTGCTTTCTGAAGGAAAATAAATTTTTCAGCCTTCTCTGATGTCTAACATGAATGAGAATGTTTGGAACTCGCCAAAAAACGTCAAAACATCGGCGACGGAATGAGAATGCGCCGACTGGCGCGAATTTTTTCTAATTTTACAAGTATTTAAAAGGCAAAATTTGGATCCAGTCCGGTCAATTTTTCTTATCGGGACCGCTGAAAAATTCCGGGACCGGGACCGGGACCGGGACTGGGTGGTCGGGACCGGGACCGGGACCGGGACTGGCCTTTTTCAATTGTCGGGACCGGGACCGGGACCGGGACTGGGGTGTCGGGACCGGGACCGGGACCGGGACCGCCCCAGTCCCGACTTTTTGCCGAACCATGTACCGGGACCGCGGTCCCGTTTGAACCCTAGTTACATGGTATATGGATCGAACCGGATGCTAAATACACAAAGATGTTCCCTACTTGATGAATGAAGCTGCGTGAAAATTTGTGCAAAAAAGTACCCATGTACTTGCAGTGAATGCAAGTACCGTATATCCTCAAATAAGACCCCAGGGGAGTTATTATTTCATCCAAGTTTTTGGAGGGGGTATTCAAGGGGGTGTTATTCTAGGGGGAGTTATTTTTTTCTCCGAACATGCACTTTATTCTTTGCATGCATTCCATAAACTCATATAATCCAGGTATTTGATAGTTCAACAACAATAAAAACAACGTATCCATTGAAAAATTCATTGAGACTTCATTGGCATTCAAATACACATTGCGGATATAGGTACATATCAAATACCCATATGGGGGAGTTATTCAAGGTAGGGTTGGGAATTTCAAAATTTTCGGTTCCGGTTCTCGGTTCTCGGTTCCAAAATATTTCGGTTCGGGTATCGGTTCTCGGTTCCTGAATATTTTCGGTTCCGGTTCTCGGTTCGGTTCTTAAACCCGGTTCCGGTTCGGTTCTTTCGGTTCTAAAATGATCATAATTTCGGTTACGGGTAATAAAAAAACTGGGTATCGGGTAATAATCGGCTGAACAACAGAAAAACAATATAAACTCGGCAGACATGAAACGAGTCAGCTTTCCGGCACTTATGTCTCTTCCGTAGAGCGTAAACGTAAAACTTATGTTCGTTTACGATAAAAATCATAATAAAAATCATAATAAAAATAGAAAATTCAGTTGCTGGTCGGTCACATTTTAATAAAAGATCGCCGCAAGCTGCGACAGAGATTTTGATTCAAAAATAACATCGAATTGTGCTATCTCAATTGCAAATCACTAATTGATTCATAATTTCTTAATTTAATCAAAAACACAATCAAAATTACTGGAAAATGTTAAAATCCTAGATATGCTCAAATGTGACATTGAAACTTGTTAACATTGTTGACATTGTCTCATTTTTGCATCTTTAGGAATCACATTATGCATAATAGTTAACATATCTGCCGAAAATGCACATTCCGTCAGAATGAAACAAGAAAAACGGACAGGTGAGTCATTCTCATTTTTACTTTTGATTGATATAAATTTTATGTATTCTCCATGTCTATTTCACAGAATTTTTAATGTTGGTATGACCCGACATGAAATGTGCTTTATTGTGTTAGCTAGCCTTTGGGCTAATTCTTTTTCAGCCATGCTTACCCATCACAATTGATTGATATTACATTTTGGCATCGTGCCAAAATGTTGAAATTAGTTGGACTAAGCAGCATTCCACTCGGGCATCTGCCAGCCACATGTGGATACTGATTTAAGGTCCACATACTGTAATTTCGGTTGAATGCAGAACTTCCTGATGGAATGAAGGGCCAAAATCAGAACGTCAGAACGAGAACATTCCGGGGATAGCAGCCAAAAATTTTGCCTCGGGATTGATCAATAGCTGAGTGGCCTCCGGGATAGATTGATAGCTGCGGTGCCTACGGTCCGGGATGGATGGATAGATGCCGATTTGTGGGGGCAGCTTTCACTCTCTTTTGTAGATTACGCTGCCGGTAACTCGGATGGGGCACATATTTAGATGGCCTCGTTTAACTTCAAAAGTGACATAAGCGATTTGACCCACGTCCAAGTCCGAGCGATTTTCCCCCATTTTTTTGCTCAAAATCGCTAAAATTAGATCAGTTTGCCAATTTTCACCTTCATAATCACTGCTTTCGTTTTTATACATGGTTAGAAGGACGTACGCAGGGCCGGGAAGTTGCAGCACTTTTATATACCAGTTTCATAGGTACATAGCAAAAATTTTGCGCGCAGGCGCGCATTTCGACACCGCATAATATATAATACTCATAAATATAATCAACGCGGTGTCCAGTTCCGTATATTTAGGTTTAAATACGTACCTTATCGTAGAGGTTAGCTCCTACGTGAACGACAACCACACCATGGCGCGGCGCGTACAAAAGGCGCCAGCGCCATGGCTCTATTTCTCTATTAGGCCAAATTTTAAGGGGGTGGGCGCCCCCCCCCCCCATTTGCCGGGCCCCGTATACAATCCGCCCCCCTCCCGCTCAAAAATCCTGCATATGTCCCTGCATGGTTATATCCCTTTTCAAGCTATTTTTGGTCTTTTCATTCACATATTTATAACAATTTCGAAATTTTGGTGAAGTGGCGAGTTCCCATAGGCAGTCTATTCCAAATATCTTTTTTAAATGAATATCTTTTGAATGAATGGCGCACCGCACACTGCAAAGTGTAACAATCAGGTCCGGACGTTTTTATTTCCGCCCGGGCAGAATTATAAAGTCAGTTCGGATGATTTTATTTATGACACATCCAGGGGTATCTTGAATTTTGACCCTCCGAGTGGTTGGATAAATAGCAAATCGCTCCTCCGGAGGGATAGATAGCTGAAAAATTTTCTGGGGGGGGGGGTTGTGTTGGTTCAATATATAGGCTTTTTCGGGGCATAGAAGGAAGACAAGGGAGAAAAATCACTAACAGTAGGTGTAAAATAGCTCAAAATGGGTATACAAGAGCATATAGTACTTAAAATAGCTGAAAAGTTAGACGCATAAACCAGTGATTTTGGAGGTGAAAATCTATACATAGGTATGAAAAATAGCGATTTTGAGCGAAAATTGGGGTATAGTTTCTGAAAAATTGCTCCAGATAGGTAGATAGCCGGGCAATTTTAGGGAGGGGGGGTTTAGGGGGTAGTAGCCTGAACTTTTGCTCCGGGATAGATAGATAGCTGAGCGGCCTCCGGGATAGATAGATAGCTGGGCGGTTTGGGGGGTGGGGTAACCCCCCCCCCAGGGTTCAAACGATATATCGTTAAGAATATCGGATATCAACCATTTTTTCATATGGAATATCGATATCGAAAATTTGAAAAAAATATTGAATATCGATATCGAAAATTTTGAAAAAATATTGAATATCGACCATTTTTCGATATATCGAACATGTATTGTGTCCCTAAATTAAGTTTTCATTTTCGTTTTGAGATATTTACGATTGATCTGATTTGCTTATAGTATTGTATTTGATGAGTAAAAGTACAGTTTTTAAAATGTCATTTTTGTTGGCATGCTAAAATTGAAGCGAGAAAATGCTGATATGCTATTTTTTGCAACATGCCCTCAGGCAATTAGGTTATAAGTACAAACTGTAATATCTACCAATTGTTATTTGTCTGATACACTTTGATTCGTCATGTTTCTCTGCCATTTTCTTCTTTTGAGTGATGTAAACCTTGTTAAGATCACTTGTACCATTCACATTTCAGTAAAGAGATGATTAACCATGTGTGCAACCACATGAAAATACAATATGCCACTTGAAATATGCCTTGCTATACCAAAAGAAAATCGCAATATCGAATATCAACCATTTTTCAATATCGAATATCGATATCAAGGTTCCATATCGTATCGATATCGAATATCGAGTTTCAGAAAAAAATATCGAATATCGAAAAGTTATATCGCTCGGACCCTACCCCCCAATTCGAGACCCCTGGACACATCTAAAAACTACTGAAATATGTGTCGGTTCGGACAATTTTTAATTCACCACTCTTTTTTAATTCCGCCTTTGAATTCCACCCATGCAAAAATCGTCCGAACTTCCCGTTACACTTTGCAGTGTGCAGTGCGCCATTTTGTGAGATTTTGCCTTTACTTCGACGTGGGTCAGATGGCTAATGCAACTTGGACAAGGGCCAAGTCTAAGTGCCCCGATCCGGGTTATTGGTCACGTGTTCTACGAACAAGAATGAAAGCTGGCCCTGCAAATCGACGATCTATCCACCTATCCCGGAGGCCACTCAGCTACCGATCAATCCCGAGGCAAAAATTTTGGCTGCTATCCCTTACCCCCCCCCCCCACCAAATCGCGCAGAAGCGATGTATCTCAGTGTAGCAAATTTTGAGCGATTATTCCCCAAATTTTTGCTCAAATTTTGAAAACGTTTACCTAGATCATTGCTTTTTTCATCTTTATACATGTTTAAATCCACATTTTAGCCATATTTTATGTATATTTATAGCGATTGCGAAATTTTTGGCCGGCTGCCATTTTTTTTTTCGGGGGTCAAATTCCGCCCGACCCGCCTGTCGTGCCAGGTGGCTGACAGCGGCCGCCCGGCACGCAATTAAATCTCGATCTGCCGGGCGGTCTGGCGGCGGCTGTCGGGTGCCTGGCGTGACGGACGGGTCAGGCGGGCAGGGCGCCATGACTTTCAAAATATTTCGTCACTTTTTCTTTTATTCTGTTTTTACCATTTCAACGATGTTCGCTTAAAGACGTCATGATGGAGTGGTCCCTTCCAGTTATTGATTCCCATAATGTCTGCCGAGTTTACCCAAGTTTACATGTGTAAGTACATTGGTAGGATATTTCATACTACATGAGCATATCACAGCTTCAATTATTATTGAATTTCAATTCAATTATTTCATGGTAAAATGCCGAAATCAAGAGTTGTTATAATAATACTGGTATTTAAAAAAGTGTAAAGGCAAACATATACGTTTTCTGTACTCACGTACTTTCAAAAAGTACACGAGTAAATGAGTACTGGTATTTTTTATGGAGGAAACGTAAATGTATTTATGTAGTATGCGAGTGAGTATGCGTATTATTTTGAGTACAAACATAAATAACTTTTGCCAACTACGGTTAAATAGATATAAATGAGGAAAAGTGCATATTAACCTGTCCATGCAAAACGGCGATTTTTGCCAACTACGGTTAAAACTGCCACAAAACCAATGAAAACTACTACCAGTGATAATGTGTATACTGCAGCGACATCACACCTTACAATGAAATCTACCATATCCCACCTGAATAAAAGAACAAACATAAAAAAATTTCATCATATTTATCAAAGCAATTTGATAAATATGATGAATTTTTTTTATGTTTGTTCTTTTATTCAGGTGGGATCTGGTAGATTTCATTGTAAGGTGTAATGTCGCTGGAGTATATGTGAAATTACACGCTCCTGCGCAATCATTTTGCAAACAGATGAATTTTGCAATTCTGAACACGCACCAAGATGTTCAGCTGCTGTTTAAAGGCTTAGATGTAGGTGTTGAAAAAACGCTGTTTAAAAACTTTAAGATTCCTAGAAAATTTCGGTTCTTTCGGGTATTTACTTCGGTTCCGGGTATAAGTGCCGGTTCTCGGTTCCGGTTCGGTTCTCAAGCTCGGTTCCGGTTCTCGGTTCTCGGTTCCAAAATAGTGCTCGGTTCTCGGTTCGGTTCGGTTCGGGTCGGTTCGGTTCCCCAACCCTAAATTCAAGGGGGGGGGGGGTATTTTTCCTCACTTGGCTAACATGTGAAGTTATTCAGGGGTGTTATTCAAGGGGATCATATTTAAGGATATAGGGTAAATAAAAGAGTAATGTGATGAAGCAGGGGTTTTTTTACTCAAATCTGATAAGCATCCTAAAATGAATGTCAGAAAAAAAATGTGGTATGATCGATAGATTGTAAAGTGTACATTCAGCATGCTATATTGGTAGTTTTACTCTGAATGCAGAAAGTTTCAGTGGGTGACTTTTTGAAGCAAGTGAAATTTTGCTATTATATACCTAAAATCCATGAAATTTGGGTGTGTGAACCATAATTGTTAGGTGATGGGAAAATTGGATGGAACAAAAAAACAATCATCTCATATTTTGATGGCATATTTGATGTACGTATCGAAAACGTACACAGACAATATGGCGCTTTTTAAAGTGTGAGCGCCAAGCGCCAATGGCGCCACGGCTTTATAGCGCCAAGCGCCAAAAGCGTCATGGCGCTTTTGGAGGTGTGGGCGCCAAGCGCCAATGGCGCCACGGCAAAAAGGCGCCAAGCGCCAAAAGCGCCATGGCGCTTTTTTGTTTGGCGCTAGCGCCATGGCGCTTTTACATCACTAGTCCCCATGGCCCCCCGGAGCCCCCCCTCCACCAAATCGGTCATCTATATACTCAGAGGGCCGCTCAGCTATTTAAATTTCCCGAAGAAAATTTGTGGGTTACTTTCCCCTGAACCCCCCCCCCCCCTAAATCGTTCAGTTATCTATCTATTTACGTTGAGCAAAATTTTGAGCGATTTTTACCAAATTTCACTCAAAATTGATAATTCTTGTTCCATTTGCACATAAAAATCGCTATTTTGAGGTATACACATGGCAATATAACTACTTGTAAAACGCTCAGCATGTAGGTAAAATATAGTTAAATTTCTACAGGCCCAGGGGCGGCCCAGGGACAAAAATAGTTTTATGGAAAACGGAAAAGTAAAAAATTTCGCGGGGGTTCAATATATAGGCTTTTCCAAGGTATAGAAGGAAGAAAACTGAAAAAAATCGCTAAAAGTAGGTGAAAAACAGTTCAAAATAGGTGTATAAACATATATAGAGCACACAATAGCTGAAAATAGGCAATAAACACATGAACTAGCGATTTGAAGGTGAAAAACTACCGTATTTCCACGAAATACCCCCCGGGGTGATTGTTTCATAGTGGTCCCGAGAGGGGGGGGGGTTTAAACGAGGGGGGGTATTTCGAGGGGGAGGGGGTTATTATTTCACAGGAAATTTTTTCAAATCCTAGTACAAAATCGTTGTTTGTGATGTACACTGGGGTAGAAAAATGCATCAATAACTGACATGTATAGACTCCTGTAGACTAATAGTAGTACGTAGATGGTATAAACACTGTTCTAACGTGATTCCGACATTGTTTTAACGTGTGTTCTGCACTACGCATTTGTCAGTATTACTAGTATTTGTCATGTACGTTCTCTTTACACTCAATCTGGGAGGGGGTATTTCGAGGGGGGGTGATTGTTTCATAGTGGTCTCGAGAGGGGGGGGGGGGTATTTCAAGGGGGGGGGGGGGGGTATTTCGAGGAAATACGGTATAAAAAGGTATGAAAATTGGCGATTTTGAGCGAATATCGGGGTAAAATTTCGCCGGCGCCGCCCCCCCCCCCGTTCAGCGGCTCCGTATACAATCCGCCCCCCCCCGCTCAAAAATCCCGCGTAAGTCCCTGCCCATACTGAACCCCTGCCCCGTATATACATTTCGAAAAAGCATCCAAAAAAGTGCCGCCTCTTAAAATACACGAAATGGTGAAAACGACCGACGCCGGAAACACTCTTGATTTATATAATCAGCCCACCAAAATCCCGAGAAAAAAATATAAAAAAACCCATCTCACCGTGCCGGCGCAGTACAATTCGACGGCGTTTTCGATGGGTCGCGGGGGCGGTGGGAAATTCTGCCCGCCGCCGGGTGGATTGGCGCCGCCGCACTCGCTCCCGCCGCTACCGTAACCCTGGGGGTTAGATTCAGTTCGAATGTAGGGCGCATGTAGGGCACCCGACAAGAGTTTTCTGGAGGCTGGGTATAAGTCCCCCCACAAATGTCCCAGCCAGATGTATGTATATCTATCACATGCAATATGCTGAGCTGTCGATACCTTTGAACTCCCCCCCATGGCAAATCCCTCCAAATAGGCCAGATATCTATCTGGAGTCATGACAGTCTGGCAAAGAGTGCAAAACTATCTACTACTTAACAAAACTTACTATCTAACTTACTACCTAACAAACTTCCACGGGCGTCCAAATGTAAAAAAAACCCTCAAATGTGCAGTCAGGCGGTATCCAAAACTTTTTCTACCTGTTGATAATCTGCTCTATCATGACCTTGCTGCGGTCCATAAATCATTTTCTCCCAAACGTGTTCCATAACTTTGCGCATATTTAAAGTGTCTGACGCGGACAGGCGATCTCTGCAAATTTGTGAATGATAAATTTTGAGACAACTTTTTTATTTGTGTTTAAATAGGGTTGAGAAAATAGACTTTTCGATATTCGATATATTTGTTTCTGAAACTCCATATCGATATCGACATATACCCTCGATGTCGATATTCAATATGAAAAATGGTCGATATCCGGTAAAAAAAGATTGTCGATATTCGAGACGATATATCGCCCCAACTCTGTTTGGATACAAAATAATATTATATGGCAAGTTAAATTGGATGGGCTGAGGAATTTGCACGAATTACGCGAGTTGCGAATAAGATTAGTAAAGCTAGATAAGAAGTTGAATCTAAAGTTGACACTTGACATGAAACTCGTAAGATTTCACAAAATCATCGAATCAATCATCTTATAGTTTGTAACCACGTTTTTCGAGAGAGATTAAATTTAATTAAATTTTTGAGAGATTTAGTAACAATTTATTTATTTATTTTTTCCAAAATTTACCGATTTTCGAACGCTAAAAGGTCACACATAATTTCCCAAAAATTCATCCACAGTGCAGAAATAAAACCTGAAATATATCCCAAACCAACTTTTTCGGCGGTTGCTGTCTACCATAACCAGTAGAATTCAACATATTGCCATTTGTGCCATTAGAATTCAATCCATTGTTGCCCTGTATTACCGCTGCAGCAGTGAGCGGCAGCAAGAAAAACGATACCTGTGTTTGATGGACAACATGAATTTGGAGTCAATATCTGAGTTGAACTTTGAGTTTGCTTTTTAATTTCCAGTTGACGGAGAATAAAAGGTAAACTCAAAACTAACTCAAATACGTCCAATTCAAAGTTCATTCATGGTGTTGGTAAAATAGCGTGCGCGGTGCCACTGGCCACCCCTGCCGCACGCTCAGAAAGAAAACCACATGTGATCTAAAACGCTCAACACACACTGGTTGACAATGGTGTCAACTATCGGGCGTCAACTGAGTCGACTGGTTTCATTCAGAGTTAAATTATAATGGACATACCAATAAAAATTCCTCTCCAACATTTCCGCACGCGCACTTAAAAATCGTCCCGCGATCCGTCAACTAAAATCCGAATCAACATTAAAAGCAGTTGACACCCAGTGCGCATATCACCAAACCGTCAACTCCCAACCCCCCCCCCCACAAACTTTCGTATATTTGGGCATAGTTCTCTGAACAACAATTTCCGTGACCCACGGCGGCAGGGCGTCGGCTAGTAGAGACGCCTCAGTTTCGTTCGCGGCGTCTTTTACTAGTAGGCGGAAAATCGTGCGACCGTTTTCCTGGGTTTGAATGTGGAAGTGTTTAGGGGCGGTTTTTAAAATCCAGGTTTTTAAATTGAACGCGGGTCGGATTTTAAAAAAATCAAAAAACAAAGCTTTTGGCAGCTATGCACTACCGTACTTCCTCGAAATACCCCCCGGGGGTTTATTGTTTCAGAGTGAGAATTTTGAGAGGAAAACGTGAAAAATGCAACAATAACCACCATTTTAAAGTTTTTACAGCCTTATATAAGGATGTAGATGGTATAAACGATGTTCTAACGTAACACAGTAAGTGTTTTGAACGTCTGTTATGCATTTCCCGGACCACAAACCCATGGTGCCCATTTTGAGGGGGGGGGGGTATTTCGAGGGGCGGGTATTTCGAGGAAATACGGTATGTAAATATTATGCAATTTCGCATTGCTCTACACCCACTTTTGGGCCATCATGAACAAATCTCGGATTATTTTCTTCCCTCCGGATATTTTCTAGGATTTTTTTTTGATGAATACTTCCCTAGCGGGACTAGAAAACAACTACGAAATTAGTAAACACAAAAAAAACATGATACAAAAAAGTTCACACCTCTTTGACGATCAGGGGAGTGTGCGGGGGCACATTGAAATAACCATTGCCAAACTCTGAAATCGCACCAGAGGCGGCACAGTTTTCATCTGCGATAAAAATGAATTCTATATATTTATCGTACGATAATAGCGACAATGTTGCTAAACACACTAGTTTACTAAGGAAATTTAAAAAGGTAGTAAACTAAATCAGCGCATTGGAGTTGACTAGAGTCAGTTATTCTTTACTCTCCGTCAACTGCAGTTGACGAACACCTAATTCCAGTAAAACCCAAAGCCACTCAGTTGATTAATCAGTTAAATGATTTGTAAGTTTACTGACAGAAAACTAGTGTGTGCAGCGCCAATATCAGCAAATGCCAAAAATACAAACCATATGCAACTTTTGCAGTGCGCGGCCATCTTTCCAACAGAGCTTGCAGCAACAAACCGCCGAGATTCACTGAAATTGAACGAGTAAATTTAATATGTAAATTCTCGAATAACTCATCCCTGTTGACAACGTGATAAAGAAATTCCACCCCTCAAAAACACCCCCCCCCCACTCCCCCAAAAAAAAATAAATAAATAAAAGCTCCCCACTTCCCATTGAAAAATTTGTGATTTCGCGAGAATATACTGAAAAATATAATTGGAAAATCCTGAAAAAAATATAAATCTAAAAATACCATATTTAAAAAATCTATCTCCCAGAGATTTTCCCAACGCTAATCTCAACTCACATTTCGTTTCAGCTGCATTCGGGTCATTTTCTGCTGCCAAATGGACATCCCTAGCCGAAACCCACGCGCTGAAACAGTCAGATTCATCGAGCGTGATGCGAAGCATCTGTTTATTTAAGTGGAAATTGTGGAATTTTTAGTGAGATTGAGATTTTTAGCGGTTTTGACAATTAATGAAGTGACCGTTGTTAGTTGACAGTTTCCGGAATTTTTGCCCATTTTGAGTTTGTGAGAATGAATTGTTGTCCATCTCAGTAAACTAGTTGGCGAACTCCTTACTCCGCCAAACTAAAAATCGTCCAAATCTGATTCATGAGTTCTCGAAATTTCAATAGTTTACAAGTCTATGTAGGCCTACAAAAAAAACAGTTTCGACAAAGAAATTATGTCTTAAGTCAGGCCGTTTCAACCAAATACACCCATTTTCTACAATTTCGGAAACTGGTAAACCATACGAAACGTGGTATCGAACGTATTTCAGCATGCGTCAACTACTGCCGACTCAGTTGACGGACACCGCATTCTCGTAAACTCAAATGTGTTTAAAACAAATTTACCAGTTTCCGAAAATTCAACCGCAAACTTGTGCCTTGATAAAACCACTACAAAAAACGTCAAAAACTCACACCAGTCATGTGATCAACCGTAAACCAGCTGGGAATGTAAAGCGTCTGACTAAGTTCCTTTTCCTTGCTCTCGAAATCGACCGGCCCGTAATTCTCGTGCAGACGCGCCTTGAATGGAAATAAAATCAAAACTGGTCACTACTAAAAATCAAAATCCAGGGGTCTTGGATAGCAGGGGACTAAAATGCGGGGGGGTCCCCTGAACGGGCCTGCACTATTCCGCATGTAAACCCATCCCGCATGTTGACCCGGAATACATTTAATTATACCCGGCATGCTGAGAATAGACAATAAAACACATGACCTAGTGATTTGGAAGGTGAAAATCTATAAGAAGTATGAATAGTTGCGATTTTGGGTGCAAATTAGGGTAAAATTGCTCAAAAGCGCTTCAGATAGCTAGGCAATTTGCGGGGGGGGGGGGTGTTAAGGGGAAAGTAGCCAAAAAATTGCCCCAGGGATAGATAGATCGCTGGGCGGTTTGGGGTGGGGTTATCCGCCCCCTTTCTTACCCCTGCGGGTATAATGTGTCTATAATGGGTCTACATGCGGGATGCGTTTACATGCGTATTCGGTTTGACCCCCCTGAACCCCCCCCCCCCTTAAATCGTCCAGCTATCTAGCTATCTGTAGTGACTTTAAAGAGGCAGGATATACTACGTGCGATCAAAATCGTTAATTTTTCACACCATTTTATAGATTTTCACCTTCAAAATCTAATTCTAGAGTTTTTTTGCCTAGAGAGACCTCCACAATTTTCCTTCAAAATTACTATTTTTTGCCCATAACCACTTCATCGCCATATCGCTTTTTCGGTAATTTTTCTCCCATTTCTGCCTTCTACACCTTGAAAAAGCCTAAATATCGAACCCCCTCAAATATCTATCCGAAACCTCACAGGGCTCCAAATTTACAAGACCCCTGTCAAATTCTAAAATAAATTTGAAAAAACAGACAAATAACACATCCCACAGTTGCACGTTTCCATGTGTATCTTTAGTCAGAATGTATCTTTTGTTGTTTAAAACTCTGTACTGGCGTATTGCGGGCGCGCCTTTTATCAAAACTGCGGGTTTTTCCAATAGAGGTTTGTCGAAATCTTGGTCGTCTAGTCTGGGAGATTTTGTTGGTGAGATTTTATGGAAATTATAAAAATTTGCAGTTTTTCATACATATTTATATCTCCAGTTGTACTGTTGATATTGGCGCTGCGAACACTAGTACAGCACCGAAATTTGGGAAACTCATAAATCACACTTTTGAGTTTACCTACTGTCAAATACTGTTGACGGCGATCAAAAATAAATCATTCTGGTAAACTCAAATGCGTTCAAAAACATATTTATGAGTGTGTACTAGTGTGCGTCGCCACATTGACAGATTTTCTTACATTTTTTAGATAAAAGTAAACGAGTGGTCCTCACTTATGCATTGAAACTCACACTTTAACCAAAAACAACAAATAAAGAAAGTGATACTGTATTAAATGAGCACGTTTTTTCAGCGTTTACAGTTCCGCACAACAAAAATTCGAACACGAATTTGTTTTCGAAAATTAGAAAAAAAATCAAACCAACTGTGGTCCAACACCGTTCACAGTGCACGAATTCACGGGTCCATTTGGCACGTTGCCAGAATTATCATCGACTTGTGGCGATTCGTCCCCGATGGCGCTGTCATTCGCTTGCAGTAAATAGTCCAAATTGCTGCGGGGGGTTACTTTTTTAGGAGGCACTTTATAAATGAGTGGACATAAGTTTGAGGGTAGTTAGATATGGTGTGTGTCAAGGGAGATTACATTAATGTGCAATTAGTTTCTGGAATATCGACTTTTTACAACATAAAGTATGTATACAGTATGCTATCAAGTAGTTATCGACTTTTTACTCGTAGTTAAAAAACTATTCCCAGTAACGCGTTTTTAACTCCCAGTTTTTAGAAGCGCCACATGTAACAAATTAAAAATGCCGGAAAATGGTGGTAAATGTAAGGAACCAATTATAGACGATGTTTCCGCATCTTAAGGCAATTTTTGTAATCGACGTTTAGAAAGTAAAAACCTCATTTCCAAAATCTAACTCCTCAAATTCAAAACAACAATCTATTTCCCGGGTCAAATCGATGAACTCACCAATTTATTGCAGCATCCAAATATGTGGGGTCCGGTACACGCCAACCTGTATAGTAAGGTTTACAATGAAAATTGAAAGATGCAATCAGAGTGAATGGACCTACGCGAACTAGTTGACAATGGCACCAAATGTCAACTGGTTCTCGTCCCAATTCAAATATTATGAGTGTGCGCAATGCCGCTGCACGTGGAGAAAGAGCCACTTCGATTTAGCGATTTTCGGTGCGCCAATTTTGGACCATTTTAGACAATCTGATTTTTTTTTCTGAGCTTTTTTTTCAAAATAATTATCATATTTACATTATTTCATTTTTAACTAAATAACTTCAGAAAAAATTTGCAAAATATTTTTCGACCCCAATCTCCAGCAAAAAAAAAATAAAAATCACAAAAAAGCCTACCCGTAATATTACTAGCCATAGTCGCGACCCACAAAAGACTCTCTCCCACCCTAGAGCCAGGAAAAGTGTCAGTCAAAAGTAATTTCGTCACAGGCGCCTCAGTTGTGAACAGCAATTTCGATTGCAAAGTGAATAAATCGGTCACGAAAACATTTTCGTCACGCCCGGCGGAATATAGATAGCAGCCGGAGGGGTCCAGCTGTGGGTTGAAAAAACAATTATTATTTTAAAAAACGCCTGGGGTCAATTCCAAAAGTGGTGAAAAACAGTAGTGAAATGAGAAGTGATGTGACAAGTGAGATGAGAAGTTAAAATTTAAAAGCAAAGTACACTGTCTACTTGTCATTTCACGTCTCATTTTACTTAGCTTTTTACTTTTTACTTGCCATTTCACCTTCACATCGCACTTTTTTTATTACCCACTAGCGGTACTGGCGAACAGTTCAGCGAAAGGGGAATGGCAGTATCAGGGTCTATTATTGAACCCCCCCTGCGGAACGGTATGCTACTGCGACCCCCCCCCCCCAAAAAAAAAACGACAACAAAGTTTCAGCCAGGGGTCTCCAAGATTTTGGCCCTCGCGGGGGCTGGATAGATAGCAAATCGCTCCTCCGGAGGGATAGATAGCTGAAAATTTTTCTGGGGGGGGGGCTTGGGGGGGGGCTGGCGGGGGCACAATATATAGGCTTTTTCAAGGTAAAAAGGGAGAAAGGGGAAAAAAATCGCTAAAAATCATTTAAAAGTAGCTTTAAAATGGCTAAAAATAGGTATATAACCATGTATATAGCCGGAAAGCACGATTTTGAATGTGAAAAAACTATAAAAAGGTGCGAAAATTAGTGATTTTGAACGAAAATTGGGGCAAAATTTCTCAAAAGCCACTCCAGATAGATAGATAGATAGCTGAGAGATTTGGGGGGGGGGTCTTTGAGAGTAGTAGCCAAAAATTTTGCCTCGCGATAGATAGATAGCTGAGCAGCCTCCGGGATGGATAGATAGATAGCTGACCGATTTGGGGGGCAGCCCACCCCAGCCCCCCCCCTAGGAGACCCCTGGTTTCAGCTATCTATCCCAACGGAAAATAGACTTACTGAAATTATCTGAACCCAAAAAATTTACGAAAAACATTAATTCAACGCTAACATCTCTTACTTTCATTTGTATCTCGAGGGGCCCCCAAGAGTCAAAGTTCGAGATGAATACAAGCCACTTAAAATGTCCAAATGTCTAAAAGAAACCAAGTGTATCCAAAAAAACTGACCGCAACAGTCCAAACACCGGAACCGGGTGCGTGGCACCGAATCGTTGAAATGCACCTCTGCGCACCGAGCGACCAAACTTTTACGGTGCCGTCAGAAGAGGCAGATATGCACTGCGCGTTTTACATAAAATTAACTGTGTAAAATAGGTTTGGGAAGGATGATTTGAGGGATTTTTTGATTTGATCTAGGAATGGGGTGCATAGTGGCTCGACTTAGGTATGGCACCAGTTTTTAAGTTGGTTTTAACTTGGAAAAATTCACTGTTTGGTTTTTAAATCGGTTTTTCAAAGTCGTTTTTAATGTCGAGCAGCTTGAGAAAAAGTTTTTTAAGAAAGAAACGCTTGCAAAGCAAGATTTAAATAATTTAAGATAAACATTGCCAACAAAAACCTGAAAAATAGGGATGGCACTCATTTTTAGACAGCTTTTGAAAAAGTGATTTTTTTAAAAGTCGATTCTAAAAAAAATTCAAACAGCCAAAAATTCACTTTTTCCAACACTAGGCTTTGAACACAAAAAAAAACCACCTTTGTACCCGTGGGATCTAGCAAAACGGCCCTCACATTGTCAGTGTGACCTTTCAATTTGAAATACTTCTGACACGTTCTCGTATCCCACACTCGTATACAGCGTTCCGTACTTCCGGAAAGAACGAGTGAACCATTTGTGGTCATTGCCAGGGAGTATATAGAGTCTTTGTGGCCAGAAAGTGAAGATGCTGCGTTTGTAATTGGAAATTTGTGGATTGGTCTTTGTCAGATATTTACTTGTATGGAGCACATTTGTAACCAAATTTAGTCTAAAATCGCCAATTTTTGCAAGTTTTAGCCATGAGACAAAAATGACGAGTTTTTTTGTTTAGATCTCACTGTAAAGTGTATCTAAAAATAAAAAAAGTTACACCCACTTGTGACGGTATTATTTGCAGCAGTAAGAGCGGTCAGAGTATTCACATCCCAAAGGAAAATTTGTCGATCAAATCCACCTGAAGCGACAAATTCCTTGTCTTTTGCATAAGCCAGACATTTGACATAATCCTGCAAATGGAAATTGTAAAATTAAAATGTAAAATTGGAGTAGGATGGCAAACGGTGCGGGTTTGCGGTAAAGGGTACTGGAAAAAAATTTATATTATGCTACATAACTCAGGAGCCAGGTGCCTGTACATCTCTGGAAAAATGTCATGTAAAATTTTGAACGATCAGTTATAATAAAATTAGACATTTTGCATGGCATTTAACATGGTCTGGGAGTGGCACTAACTAGGGACCATGGCTTTAGGCTTGCAACTTTTCGAAATCGACATTTGAACTCCACAGAAAGTAATGCTAATAAAATATAATCGGACACAATTAAATCGATCGATAAAAACTTCCTTGGAATACATGAAAATACACTGACTTTATGCGTTCGTAGGGTAGACATGCAGAATCCTTTCTGAGCATTCCACATTTTCACAGTGGTGTCGTTCGAAGCTGAAATCACTGCAAGGAGAACAATGTTAATGTGATAAAAAAGTTAAAAATGAAACAAAATGGCGCACGGTAGACGGGAAAATTCGTCCCGCATAGGAATAGTTTTTACACACGGAACTATAAATTAGGTGGTCACTTCTAAAGGTAGATATTTAACTACAAAATTTCACAACTTCCAACACATTTTATTTTCCGAACTTTTAACACATTTTCAGAAATTTTGTTACGCCACCTTTTCAGTAAACATTTTCATACGTTTTGGGCAACAAGGAAGAATTTTCACTTTGTAAACAAACGATTTTTGACGCGACTACATTCAAAACGGCCAAAAAAAACTGACAATGTCTGCCGCCGCAGCACAGCACAATATCATTGACCCAGTCCGTGTGGTGTTCCATGGGCATGCTCCAGGCACCATTGTTCCACTGAAATAGGCAATGTTCGATTTGAAGGTAAATTGATGTGCGAGATAAGGGATGGCCGATGTTTTTTCAACATTTTTTTTAAACACAGGCATTTTAAAAAACGGCAGCCGAAATTTTAGTACTTTTTCTCTAGGTATTTTTGGAAATTCTTGGGTAATTCGTAACTCCACACACAAATTGACATTGGTTATTGTTTTTCATTGGTTTTGTGGTATTTTTGGTGAAAGCTTCCATGTAGATATCAGCATTCTCTTTAAACCTTTTTTGAGAACTTTTCCATGCCCAAATTCATTATTTCGCCCTTCCAAAAACAAAAATACAGCAAGTGTTTTATCACCCTTTCCACCCAAAATTTAAACAAACCCCCAACAAAAATTCACAAAATAACGCACATCAAGCACACTGGAACTTCTAGCCCTACATGCCCTAATTATAGCATCACTCCCAGCACTGATTAATCTGTGTCCCAGGGGGTCGTATTGTAAACTTTGAACTGAGGATCTATGTCTTGGCTCTTGTTCTCCGCGAATTACGAATGATAACTGAAAGGGGTGGTGAATGGTTATGCGTGAACTAGTTGACAAGTACACTAAATGTCAACTGGTTCCGATCCCAATTTGGAGCTTGCTGAAGAGTAACAATACGCTTTGTCGTATACACATACAGGTGCTCTATGCCGGTCTTGTACATTGCGTAAATATATCATTCAACGCACATTCATTACAACATCTTCATTTGCAACATTATTCAACACTTTTGCATTTGAACGTCGTTCGTGGCTCGTCAGTAAGCTTTGAATTGGGATCAGAAACAGTTGACATTTGGTGCTGTTGTCAATTAATGTGCGTAAGGATTATTTTGGGTGGTTTGGTCCACTGCCAATTGAGTGAAAAATGCGGAAACTGACGATTTGAAAGTATTTTAAGAATGGTGCAGCTGAAATTAATGTTACCTGCACTTTTCGACGTTGCGTCGTCATAATTCCGTCCAATTTTCAAGCGTGAATATGCCAAAACCACCCTGCACCGACCTACATTGCTCTTTTAACTTTTTTTTTTGTTGTAAATTTGGCCATTCGCCAAAAATTCTGACAAAATAGTTTGCGTTTTTTACTATAGCAATAATAAGCGAATGTATGATTCGAAAAAAATAATCACTAGTGTTTAAACAGCTTTTCGGCTCTTATCATTATATGTGATTCATATTTAGTTTCGCGCATATATTTAGAAAGGTATTTGTTTTGAAAGCAGGTATTAAATATTTTACACGTGTTTGTATTATCAGGTGGTTCAAATTTTCCGTATAATACTTTTTTGTTTTATTGGCTCTACACACATCACTTTTAAATCGAAATTCTGAAAACTCATAAATCAACTTTCAGTTTTCCAGTATGATGCAGCCGTCAACTAGAGTTTACCGATGTGGATTTTAAATAACTCTTTTCGGTAAACTCGAAAGTATTCAAAGATTGTTCAAATTATTCAAAGTATTCAGATTATTCGATTAAACAAGATAAAAAATGTTCATATAGGTATTTGTGTCAGTTGACGTGGTAAAATAGAAAATCGCATTCTAAAATGGGCCACACAGCATGCTTTTTACATTATGCCAAGTTTTCATGGAAATAGATGCAGCAATGATTATTTAGCAATAAAGGGGCACCCATAAGACAAAACACCACAGAAATATTTAAATGTTATGCTCATATGTCGTATTTCTTGTAATAGAAGGACAAATATCAATAGAACGGCAGGTAGAAATTATGTTGGAAAAGTGCCAAGTAGCGAGAACGTTCAAAGCATTCGAACACTGATACGCAATTTCAACTGATTCTCTGATATTAAATTTTTACTCAGATTTCATTTAAAATTTATGTTGAAATGGGAAAGATGTGGTGAAAAATACAATGGCGCTCTTCTATTAGAAGAAATACGGTACCCAATTTTTAAACCAGCCCTTTAGCCCTCATGTGTATTCAAACTTGACATCATTTTTAGGTTTGATATTCTCAAAAACACACCAAAATACCGAGAATGCTAGCTGCCAGTGCAGCTAACAATGACAAATTACAAATGCCATGGCTGAGAATTGTTGTCGATGTGATCATTACAATTGTACTGGCTGTTTTAGTGCTTTGGTGAGTAAATACACCTTTTTTGGACCACACTGTGAAAATGTGGATGAATGTGTGAAGCATTGTGAATAGTGATGTGTTTACTGTGAAGTGCAGATTATAGCCCCCACCCCTCAATTTCATGTCAGATGGGCGGGTATGCAATTTGGTAACCTATTTTGTTCCTTGTAGCCCCAATTGAACTTTATTTATTTTTCCAAAGAAATGTCTTGTAAAAATGTGAAAGTGAATGTGAAATCTATTGAATTTAATGTTTGTCCCAGGCAGTTAGGCTGATAAAATAGGTATTTAAAATAAATTGATGCATCACACATACTGTATATTTCATTTTCATCAAAAACTGGTTGAAAAAATCAAAAAATTATTTCATCACAGAAAAATCATGTGAAAAACACCTTAATATGGTGTTTTCCTTTTCCAGGATGGAATATGGTGCCAGTCCAAGAGAACAGGGCTACTTTTGCGATGATAAGAGCATCTCATTTCCAAAGAGAAATGAAACAGTGCCTTCTATTTATGTCTATACGTTTGGTCCAATATTGGGAGTTATTATAGTAAGTTTCAAAAATTGAAAATTTGTACATGGGATTTGTATCTGAAATTTGGGTGGGCACATCTAGATTTTACTCATTGGATGAGCAAAATCAATATTTTCTAGTTGATCAATATATCTTTTGTATTTGATATGGACAGTAAAAAACTGGGCATTTTCTACAGAATATCAGAAGCTAAATGCACTCCTTAGATGTATCAATTAGTGATGGAATGGCGCCATGGCGCTGGCGCCCTTTAATGGCGCCAAAGGGCGCTAGCGCCATGGCGCCATTGGCGCCTGGCGCCCTTTTCTGTGGCGCCATTATTTCGAATGACGCCGTGGCGCCCTTGGTGCTTGGCGCCATTTTCGCTGGCGCCAATTTGGCGCCCGGCGCCATTGTCTTGTATGGCGCCAGGATGCGGGGATGAAAGTTAATATTCTGCCATATTCAACTGCTTTTTCTGCTGAATGATGTCATTTTGATGATATTTAGCACATTCACCTTTGTAACTGTTTGCCAGCGTTGCAAGTTTGGGTTTACGTTGATTGTTTTATGCCATAAACAGCAAATCTTCATACCTACATAACAATTGGAAAAATATTAATCTAAATGATGTTAATGAAAATGAAAATGTTTAATAATTTTTTTTACAGCCATTACACAATAGATTATCTATTTACAAAGCACTGTATTTGGGGGGGGGCTGCTATTTCCCCAGCTTGCTCAGACCTATGGCCAGATTTAATTCTCCCCACATATTTGTAGGGTAGGGCGTACGCCCGATAGACTTTTTTTAAAGTTCAGCCGCATCGACGCACATGCACCGAGAGCAAGCCGGTTTGTAAAATATACGAAACCATCCCTTAAGGTCGCCGATATTGCAATATGACGTATATCACTTCGATTTTGGCACGGAAATCATGATTTCGTCATTTCTTGGCTGTCTGCCAATTTGCTTTTTATTTTATTTTGTCGGGCGGGTTACTCGCATAAGTCGCGCTTTTGTACGCTCGTGCATGCATTTCTTTCTTGTCGCTGCCCTCATGGTTTCGATTGCAGACAGTGAACACTAAAAAAGTGACCACCTGACTACACAAAAGCTCGACTTATGCGAGTAACCCGCCCGACAAAATAAAATAAAAAACGAATTGGCAGACGGCCAGGAAATGACGAAATCGTGATTTCCGGGCCAAAATCGAAGCGATATACGTCATATGGCAATATCGGCGACCTTAAGGGATGGTTTCGTATATTTTACAAACCGCCTTGCTCTCGGTGCATGTGCGTCGATGCGGCTGAACTTGAAAAATTTATCGGGCGTACGCCCTACCCTACAAATCTGTAGGGTGAATTAAATCTGGCCCCAGGGGGTATTTTGTGGGTGGTTTATCCGAGAAACATTGTAGGAAAGGGGAATAGGTAGATACCGTATTCCCCGAAATACCCCCAGGGGGTTGATTTTTTTGTAGTGGAAATTTTGCAGTTGTTAATCGAGGGAGGGGGTTTTTCAAGGGTGGGGTAATTATTTTGACATAATTTTTTTGTAGTGTAGATTTTGAGATGGGTATTTCGAGGAAATACAGTAATACAATTTCATAAAAGTTCTGATGAAATGATAAACCTGCTTGAAAATTTCTGCTGAAATACCGTATATCCTTGAATAAGACCCCCCCCTCGAATAATACCCCCCCTTGAATAACACCCCCCTGTTGGCCATGTGAGGAAAAAATAACGCCCCCCCTTGAATAACTCCCCCCTCTTGAATAAGTCCCCCCTCTGGGTAAAACGATCGATGAGCAACACACGAAAATGAAACCGAGACAAGCAGAAAAATAAAGCTATGTCTGGGCTGATTCATCGAATGCAAATGGGGTCTGGTGTGTGAAACGAAAAATACAAAAGAATGTTAGCCGACGGCCGAGACGGCACAGCAGATACATTATGTGTACGCAGCGTATGCATACCTACACGCCGATGAACACAAATTTTAGGATGGATACGTTGTTTTTGTTATTGTTGAACTGGTCATTTTCTGCATTAGATGTGTTGACGGAATGCATACAAACAATGAATAATGTGAAAGTTTTCCTGGAAGTTCTGAGGAAAAAATAACTCCCCCCCTTGAATAGTACCCCCCCTTGAATAACGCCCCCCTCCAAAACCTCTGACGAAATAATAACGCCCCTGGGGTCTTATTCAAGGATATACGGTAGTGAATTTTGTTGTTCGCGCCATTTTGGCGCCTGGCGCCATTGTTTCTGGCGCCTTTGGCGCCCGGCGCCATTTTTTCAGATGGCGCCATGGCGCCATTTTCTGTGGCGCCCTCTGGTGCCCGGCGCCATATTTTTGAATGGCGCCATTGGCGCCTGGCGCCATTTTTTCTGTGGCGCCCTCTGGTGACCGGCGCCATATTTTTGAATGGCGCCATTGGCGCCTAGCGCCATTTTTCCTGGCGCTTTTCCACCACTAGTATCAATTGCTTCACAAAGTTTGGTTAATATTTGGTCCATTTATATATTGTTGCATTACTCATATTCTATGATATATTGCAATTCCAGGTAATTGTGACAGAAGTTCATAACAAAATAAGATATGCTACTGAGGAAAGTGGTGGCTACATGTTTTCATTATCAACAAGGAGGATAAAAATTCCACCATTTGTGGTCAGCATTTACTACTATGCAGGTTAAATACAAAATTTGGTGGAAGATTTAAAATTTGAAAAATCTATTTTAAAAAGTAGATTTTTTCTCAAAATAGTTTTGCACCTCACTACATTAAAGCTTTGTGTTTATTCATCCTACCCCACTGCAGGCTTCTTAGCATTGGGTGCAATGAATGGGCTGCTGACCATTGATCTGTTGAAAGTTACAGTTGGCAGACTGAGGCCATTTTTCCTGGATCAATGCCAACCAAGTAATGAATCATTGGCATTCTGCCAAGACAATCCATCTGGGTGCATTCAGCCTTCTTCTTTAGTGTATCTAATTTTATCCAATGGCTCATTGGTACCCTCACAGGTATCTCTCTGCTCCAGTGTGCACCAATCCAGATACATATGGCACTTACAGGGCAAGGCTCAGCTTTCCCAGTGGGCATGCTGGCTTCTGTTTCTACTTTGCCATCTTCATTAGTGTTAGTTTGGTTGAGCTAAAAAATTCATAAAATACCTGATGAATAAGTACCAAAAATATCCTTTAATGAATTTACTTAATCAAGGTCTCATGCCAAGGCATGTCAAGCCAATTTTATAAAACACCTGGGGCCAGTTCTGCAAGTGGAGAAGTGAGAAGTAAAATGGCAAAAGCGAAGTAATGGCAAAAGTGAAGTGAAATGGCAAGTAAATTGGCAAAAGTGATTAAAAAATAAAAAGTATAAATAAATAGGAACCTATTCACTTTTGCCATTTTACTTCTCAATTCACTTCGCATTTGCCATGTTACTTCTCACTTCTCGATTTGCGGAACTAGCCCCAGCCAGGGTTGGCAAAATCTCAGAAAAAAATAAAAATAAAATAAAAATAAAATGGAAAATTTAAGAATAAAATAAAATGGTAAATTTCAAAATAAAAATAAAAATTGTAAAAAAATTTATTGTGTTGCTTGGGGTTCAACCTGTTTATTTGCGGAACTGGGGCAGTCCCAAGCCCTATAAAGTGTCAAATGTCATATGAAATGTTGTGCAAAGTGTCAATTGTCATGACAAATGTTAAGTAAGGTGTCAATTGCCATGACAAATAAAAATTAAAGTCGCAACTGTCAAGCAAATTGTATCCAAATCTTGATGTTGTTTTTGTATCAAATCTTATGTGAACGTTTGGATACAAAAACATAAGATTTGGATACCAAAAACGTAATATTTGGATACCAAAGCATAAGATTTGGATACACAATTTATACTTTGCATGACATTTGTCATGACAATTGACACTTTGCTTGACATTTGAGATGTCAATTGACTCTACGTTACATTTGTCATGACAATTAACACCTTGCATGTTATTTTTACAAATGTGCCAGCACACTAGTAGTACTTCCACTGACAATGCAAACCATTCATATCAATAATTGTAACCTAACACTTGCATGCAACTAGCTTACAATACCTACTGCATGCAACTTCTGCAAAGTAATGAAAAAATTTGTACACGTTTTTCATGTTTAGGTCTAATTATAACATTTTTCTGGCCTTGCATGCAAGATTCAGATTTTTTGTAAAATTTCTGTAAAATTTTTGTAAATAGAATGGGCCATTTTATTAACATTTTGGAATAAAATAAAATAA
This sequence comes from Sphaerolaimus hirsutus, assembly GCA_964036195.1. NCBI lineage: Eukaryota > Metazoa > Nematoda > Chromadorea > Monhysterida > Sphaerolaimidae > Sphaerolaimus > Sphaerolaimus hirsutus. Next base: position 23,714,975 of record OZ038453.1, on the reverse strand, counting down.
AATGAAACAAGAATAAAATCAAAATAAAATATATTTTTATACAATTTTTATACAATTTGTATACAAATGATTTTTATAAAACCAACCCTGGCCCCAGCTAATATTCAATATTTCCAGTATTACCTTCACTTTCGAGGCCAGTGGACAGACATAAGCCAGTCTCCATTGGTGAAGTACACAGTGAGAATGTTCCTGTTCTTTGGTGCAATTTTGATATCAGTATCAAGAGTCACGGACAGGTAGCAGTCCCACACCCTGTAAAGTGTAAAGTAAGTGCCAAATATCATGTAAAATGTTAAACAAATTTGTCAAAAGTTATGCATTATCAAATCAAATAAAGTGAACTTGTCACAGACCATAATAAGTCAAATGCAAGTAAAGGAAAATACATTCTACCCATTATGTCATAAGTTCAGTTATAATTTTTGAAAAGTGACGTTTTACATGGCATTTGGCACTTTACTAAACACTTTACAGGATGCAGGATTGCCCCCAGAGCTCACCATGTGACAGATGTGTTGACTGGTGCTTTTATTGGAATTATTTTGGGATTTGCTACAGTATGTTTTGAAGGCTATTTAATGCACTTACATTTGATGAAAAAACCACATGTAAAACTTTCAGTCTTTTGCAATATTTCCCATAACTGCGTCTGAATGTGGACAAAAGAATTTGGCACTAAACAACACAAATTCAGTGGCGAAAACCAATGAAAGAACAAAACTTGTGAACAATTATGAAGCCTGTGTAATGGATGCTGGCACTTCGAATTTGCAAACAAGTCATGAAAATCAAGCTCTGGGTGAAAGTTGATTAATTATTGGTGAAATACAATGACCGTGGTTAAAGTTTTGAATATACTCAGTGAACAGCAAAGTATGCATCCAAAATTACTTATGTCTTAGTCGATTACGGGCGGGCAGGATACTTATGCTCGCACTTTCTCAAAACCGGAAAATATTTTTTAAAGGCGGAGTCACGTAAATACACATGACGAATGTTATTTTCCTGGGAATTTGACAGAAAAAAAACACTCAAAAATTTTAACTCTTTTCAGACAGTTTGCCATATTTAAATACCGTATTAGGTAACTCGAATAATTCTCAGCACTTCAATGATTACCCGATTCCGATTGAATTATCTGCCCCTTGTTAGACGAGTGAGGAAAAAATACTTGATGGAAAGATAAAGCACATAATATACGCGCGGACATCCCACTTGGTATGAAAAGCTACCATAACCCATCTGAATAATGAACCAAAAATTATACAGTTTTTCATCATAATATTTTGTTTTTACTATGGAATTTATGGAATTGGAATTTTTACTGTGGAATTACGACATTTATCACAATAATTCATTCATTAAATTATGGTAGGTTTTCATACTATTTAGGTGTGCTGTCCACCGAGTATACCTATTTTGTAAAAATCGATTAAGCCAGCCCAGGCAAAAGAGTTGTGTCTGCTTCTATTCATCAAACGCAAATGCAAAACATCCATTGTGCAAAGATGCAATGTGGTTTGTAGGGTGTTAAAAATGTTTTTACAGAAAATGGAAAAGTAAAATTTTGTCAGTTGACAGAAAACGAAAAGGTAAAAAAAATTTCTGCCAGAAAACAGGTAAAAAAAAATTGCTTGCTGGAAAATGGAAATGTAAAAAAATTATTGGCTGGAAAACTGAAAACGGAAAAATGAAATGCCGGAAAACAGAAATCAAAATTCGCACGGAAACAAAAAAAAATGCAGAAACTTTGCTATTTATAAAATCTTATTCTGTTTTTCGTAAGGATCGTAGTAAATAGTAGGCTTTTGCGTACCCAAAATAGATAGCTACACAAACTAGTCTATGTGTAGCTGCGATGCAAATTAACAGTAATATACATCATGTACATTGCGTACATGACATATTTATTATGTACATGATGTACATCATTCCGTGGGGGGGGGAGTATTTCGAGGGGGGTTTATTATTTCCCCAGCCCATTTTGAGGGGGGGTTAATTCGAGGGGGGGGGTTAATTCAAGGTAATTCGGTATTTTAGGTGAATGTGCATGCATAAGTATCGCGTTAAGTATGTTGTTGTGTAAGTATATATGTGCGGCAGAGTTGTTAAAAGTACTGAACTTTTTTTCAAAGTAAACGTAAATGTGTAAAGTATTTTTATCTTACTCACGCATGAGTACAGAATACGTAAAGTATTTTATTTTTCACTTTAACACTGCATAAAGGGTGAGTAAAATACTTGTTTCCAGAGAAACGTAAAAATTAGCATTTTTTCCAGGGAAAACATAAAAATGGGTATTTTTTCTCACAGAAAATGTAAAAGTGGGGTGTTGTTCTCACAAAAATAACGTAACCATTGGTGTTTTTCAATTTTTACCCTCAAATACATCAGCAGAATAACAGAGGCCTTTAGCCTACCAGACCACTGGGTAATGAAACAGTTGTTCCTTGGCACGGTGCCAAGTAAACAACGGGTGCCAATACTATTGGACAGGCGCCAATCTAGTATTGGGCGAGTGCCAATAGTATTGGACAAGTGCCAACTATTTTGGGCACGTGCCAACTAGCATTGGACGAGTGTCAATGACGTCATCGGGACATAAGTTTACAATCCGGACATTTGCCGGAAAAATAAATGACGTCATTGGCACCCGTTGTTTACTTGGCACCGTGCCAAGGAACAACTGTTTCATTACCCAGTGGTCTGGTAGGCTAAAGGCCTCTGTTATTCTGCTTACATCAAAGATGTGTGTTTTTCTCTCCTGATAAGTATTTCTTAGAAAAATGTCCTGTTTGCCACTTTCTGTCTGGCAAAATAACATTTTCTGTCCTCTTGAAATACATTTTTTGTACTCGCGTACTTTCAAAAAGTATGCAAGTATGTGAGTACCAGTATCTTTTTGGGAGGAAACATAAACATATTTACACAGTGTGCGAGAATATGTATTTATTGAGTAAACGTAAATCGTTTTAACAACTATGATGTGAGGATGAAAACTGTACTGCCTGAGGAGTATACATAATGTTTTACTGTACATCCGTTTTAGTGCACCCAGGTATTGTATAGAATTATTTAAGTTTGCCCATTGCGCATGTTAACTGTGAATACATATAAACACATCAAACAGTATTTTATTAGACTTCATCTTGTACAATCTAGACATTTCAGTTGGTGCAATTTTTAAAGTTCCATGCACTATACCCTGTTCTAAATTATGACCATGCAAAATAAAGAAACTGAAAAATTGAAACCAATTCCATGGATAAGGATTGTTGTTGATCTGATTATCACAATTGTAATGACTGTCCTATTATTTCGGTGAGCAAGCACAATTCCCTACGTTCATGCATTGATAGAAATTTTAGATCCTACAGACATCCCATTGGATCGAATCATGTGGAACTGAATGATGAGTTTTTTTTGTTAAAGTGGCACCCACATGAATGACACTGGTGACAAGAATTTCTCATATTGCCTTGAAAATTGAAGATTTGTTGAATTGAAATTGAATTTACTGCTCTCTCAAATTGTCATAACAAACATAGAAATATAAATAATCAGAAAAAGAATAAAATGTCTAGGTTATTCTGACTGTTTTGTGTTTATTGGTGAAAATTGGCATGCATTGCTGGGTGAGATTTGACAGTGTGTGCATGATTGCTTATGTGTTTTTTTGTATAGTGCCCTTGGTTTTCTGTCAAAAGTTTTGAGAAACTTATAGATCAGCTTTGAACACAATTGAATTCACCAGGATGAGCCATTCTACCTATGCCTACAGTAGTTGACTGACACCGTATTCCAATAAACTAAAATGATCAAATGTGATTTATGGGTTTTCCCAATTTTCAGTATAAAACCAGTGTGTGTAGGCTAGGGGCTATTGAATGAGGACAGAAGTTTGAAGTTCCATCTCAACATCAAACCCAAGCATATCATCCAAAAATCAACAACTTTCCCAAGCAGTTTTGTATATATAACTGTGTTGACAGCACCCTTCAAAATGTGATCCCTCATTTGTGCTTAACTCCCATACTCAGTGTCCTACGTAATGTCAGTCCGAGGGAACAAGGCTACCTTTGCAATGATGAGAGCATCTCATTTCCCTGGATGGGAGAAACAGTACCAGCTATCTATTTATACATATTCACTATTGCAGCTGTCTTTGTGGTAGGTTATGCCTGGTAATTTGCAATTTAAATATGAAGTTTGGCACTTGAGAGGGTTTCAAAATTCTTACAAAGACTCTGCCATATTCCAAAAACTTCTAAGACTGTGTATATATGGAACAACTAGGTTTCTATATTGAAAATAAGGGGGGGGGGAAATAGCACTAAATGGTTTATTGGGAATTTTGGGTACAGCAAAAGTGTGACTAAAGAATCATAAATGGCATCCTTCATAAAAAAATTTTATTCATGAGAACCTGAACATTCCAGTTTGCATTTGCAAATTTATTTGCACACAGGTTTCACTCTAATGAAGACCAATTTGTACCATCCTTACTCATATATTGTGTTATGTTCACAGGTAATACTGTCAGAAATTTACAATGAAATTAAACCAGTGGCTGAGGAAAGTAGAGGCTATGTATGCTCACTATCAACAAGAAGGATGAATGTCCCACCAGTTGTGGTCAGAATTTACAAATATACAGGTTATTTATTATTATCTGGCATAAAATGTTGATCAAGAAATTGAGTTGGGACTAGTGATCAAAAAGGACTTTGGTACCAAGTGCCAAAAGCACTTTGCTGCTTTTCTGAACCTCAGCGCCAGCACCAGGCATTTTGTTCCTGGCACCACAAAATAGTGCCAAGCACCAAAAGTGACATGGTGCTTTCCCTTTGAATAACCCTCTTGAATAACTCCCCAGCCAAAAAAAATTGATGAAAAAATAGCTGTAATTTATAATGGATATATGGTAATTTTACAGCACCCATTCTAAAAATTTGTTCTTGGTGATAATGAGATCTTTCTGGCACCTTGCAGCCAGATTTATGGTGGCCTAGTGCCATCTTTGTCCACAACAGCAATGTCATCATAAATGCATTTCTTACAAAATAGCAATACATTTTTTTGCAATATGATAATGCAGTTTTAATCCTCAAAAAATTCTCCACCAAAAATGAAACTTTCCATTTAGTTGTCACAAATTCATAATACCACACTACAGGATTTCTATTATTGGGTGCAATGACTCAGAAAATAACAATTGATTTATTGAAACTATCAGTTGGAAGACTGAGACCATACTTCCTGGATCAATGCCAGCCAAGTAATGAATCATTGGCATTCTGCCAAGACAATCCATCTAGGTGCATTCAGCCTTCTCCAGTTATGCATGTAATTCTTACACGGCTCATTGGTACCCTCACAGGTATCTCTCTGCACCAGTGTGCACTGACCAAGACACACCCAACATTAATGGAGCCAGACTCAGCTTTCCCAGTGGTCATGCTGGCTTCTGTTTGTATTTTGCCACATTCATGAGTGTCAGTTTGATTGATTTATGCTTTACAATTTTTTATTTATGTTTACATTGAAATGTTTGTTAGTCCAATTGCATTCAGTTTTATTTGCCATATTGCTGAAGGGCAAATGAACAGACAAATAAAAAACAAAGCATCTTCAATTATCCCAAATAACTTTGTATTTTGGTGTAAATTTATGTGAATACCTGTCCATGTAACTTAATGTCTAGTGATGACAAAGTGGCATAATTTTGGTATTAAGCACCAGAAGCACCATGGCATTTCCTTGACTTCAGGTGCTTTTGTTGCTGGCGTAACTGCAAAATAACATCACAGTAAAATAGTGTGAATTAGCAAGTGTCATTGTGCTTTTTGCTCTAGTACTAGCTACCGTATAGGCAGGCACCAGCACCATGGAATTTTTTCATCACTAAACACAATGCCAGTTGTTTGTTTAAAGCATGTTCCAACTTTTGAGCACCCAACAGCACATTTATTGCATTAATTTCATCCATTAAATTTTCAGATTTATGTTCACTTTCAGTGTCATTGGACAAAGATATGTCAGTCTCCATTGGTGAAGTATGCAATACTAGTGTTTCTGTTTCTTGGTGCAATTTTGATATCAGTATCAAGAGTCACAGACAGAGTGCACCATGCAACTGATGTGCTGGCTGGTTCTCTCATTGGTACAATTTTGGGATTTGCAACAGTATGTTTTGAGGTGTATACAATCACAGCTAAAAATGGGTGTGATGCATTCAGAAGAAGAGTGAATGCACATAAAGTGGCATGCTTCAATCAGCACTAAATTTGTGAGTATCTTCCACACACTTCACATACACTTCAACCATTCATAATTGTAGAAGACACTTTGCAATGTTGGCAAGATTGAAGTGTCAGCATCAGCACCATATCAAAATGCATCCAATCAAAAAGTATCTTGCAATTTTTCAGGATGTGTCTGGAAGAGTTATCAAGGTGGGTGAAGTTTCAGCATGAAAACGGCAAATAACCACATGGCAACAGCGCTCAGTGGGCAACTGCGTGCACTCAGTGGGCCACAATGACTGCATGGCAACCACAACGCGGGCGGGTGCCCCGTGGCAGCGGTATGCATGCGAGCACGTCGTGGTTTCCATGCAGTGATTGTGGCCCATTGAGCACATGCAGTTGCCCACTGAGCACAGTTGCCATGCAGCGTTTGTTGCCTACAGCTGCTGGGTCATGAAAACACCTCATGAGCTTCACTTCCTATCTATACACCATTTTTTGCCATGATTTATCCATTGTTATTGTACATGGATGTCAATGTTATATTTACCAAACTTTCAGTCCTATGTGACATTTCCCATCACCGTGTCTGGATGTGGACAAAACAGTATGACAGTGAACAACACACAGCATTTGGCAAAAGGCACTGAAATGACAAAATGTGTGAACGATAATGAAGCCTTTGTGATAGATGTGGATACTTCAAATGATACCAAGCACTGAATATCAAAATCCGAGTGAAAATTATACAGTTTTCTGTGAAAAAGAATGATGATATGTGATTTGTCAACACTGAATTTGTCATTTTACCTTTGACATTATGCAGTAAATCAACCTTAATACTGCAATTTGTAGTGCAAGACAACTCCCATGATGCAGGGGCAGGGGTCTCAATTTGACAGGCCAGATTTCGATTTTTTTCAAACTCAAGTTCGAGTCGCAACCCCAAATTCTTTCCGGTCGAGTCGGCGAGTGGAGTCAGGCAAGCTAGTGAAAGGTCGAGCTGAGTTGGGCGAAAATCTCGAGTCGAGTCAGATGCATTACTTTTTGGTATGACCCTTAGCCTTAAGTAATTATGCAGGCAGTAATTTTTGATACTGGTTTCTCTACCAATGTTTTCACACACACACACACACACTTAATGAAGTCTAAATGCCAACAGTTCATTTAAATATCAAGATAAAGCAAAAAAAAGAACTTTTTATCACTCATGTTGCCACAAATAAAGTTGTGAAAATAAAATCGGCCTAGGGATGGAAAATCAACATCTTTTACAACATTTTTTGGATCAGTGCCAACATTGTGCACTGCATTTGAGGTGGTGTGTGTGTTTCCGATGTGGCTCTGCAAACGCTAGTTTACTGCTAGATTTTGGTAAACTCATAAATCGGCTTTGAACGCATTTGAATTTACCAGAATGACATATCTGTCAACTGCAGTTGATGGGGATTAAGAATAACTCATTTCAGTAAACTCAAATGTGTTTTATCAAAGCCGATTTATGAGTGTACAAGTTTGCCAAAATCTGGCGCTAAACTAGCGTGCACATGCACATCATGTAGAATTGTATGGTAATAAGAAATCTGAGTTTTAGCACCATTGAATACATATGCCAAGCCAATCCACAATATATCATGTGGTGTGGAAATGCGTGCTCGCGTGCAAATTTTTTGAAAAATATGTTTAAAATTTCATATCAAAATTGATATTTTAGGCATTATTCAATGGAAACCCTGACTCAAAATTTGCCAAAATTTTGAGTCGAGTCAGACGAGTCCAGTCGGTACCTGGTTTTACCCTCAAGTCAGGCTGTCCGAGAGATTTAGGGTTTTTTTTGGTATACCACGTAACACGCTAATTACTCCATATGTACCCCGTGCTAACACGTCCTTTTGTTTATTACGTAAAAAGAGGTCACCTGGAAATCAATATCTTACCCATCTAACGCGCAGATGAGCGCGTGCGCAGACAATCGATGTATCAATAACACGCAACAGGGCGGGTTATACGTAGTTGTATACCCCATTATTTGAAGACATGCGCGTTACAGAAAAACGTACACCCCATCCCATTATTTGTAAAAAGCAGAAAACATGTTATACCGAGTGTGAATACCACATAAAAAAAATTTTTACAACAAAAAAGCGGGCCAAAATGCAGCTCTGCTGCGACCGCTCATTTCCTTACTTGGCACACCAAAATGTGGTTCTGCCGAAATCAGAATGCCAACTGATCGATGATTTCCAAAAAACGGGATTGGTATTTATAGGGGTCCGCGGTGCACGCGGCTCTTGAGATTGGACAAAGATTTCCATCTGTTGTCCAATATTTAGGATCAAAAGTGTTTTCTCATGAGATTATCTCTTTGTTTTGTGTCAAAAATCAGGGCACATGGTATTTCTTTGTGACATAAGGGGTTTGGCATGTTTGATTTTACATAAATGGGGGGGTTGTGGTCAACTAGAGATCAAGATAGAGATCAAATAGCACATGAAAATCGGGACGGGATTAATGTGGCGAAAATCGGCGCGTGGGAATACACCTGTACGCGGCGGACCGCAAAGTATTTATGTGCAGAATCCTACCGTACTTAAATGAATAAAATCTTGTCATAAATTTCACAATTAATTATTCCAAATTAAAAACGAAATATTATCATGGAAAAAAACTGTATAATTTGTGGTTCATTATTCAGATGGGTTTTGGTAGGTTTCCATAAGAAGTGTGATGTCCGCCAATTATAATATGGGTCGGCCACACTGTTAAGTAGTATTGGAAAAATAAGTGATTTTGAGAAAATATAATTTCAGAAAAATCATTCAGAAAATGAAAATACTTATATTTTAACATCTCTGAAACATCTTGGCAAAATATAAATAAAACGTAAATATCTCAAAATATTGATATTTTGTAATTATAAATCTCCTATAAGTTTTTCCAATGCTAGCTGGACACACACAATATTGACCGCATGCTTATGCTTTGCACGCAATGTTACCATATGCTGATATGGAATTGATAAAAATATGGAATTTGAAGCTTAAAACAGTACTTGGACTGTTTTCATGTTTGGAGCCCCTTTTAACCTTAATTTCACTGTAAGTGAAGCATGACATGGCAATTTCACTTCACTTTAACATGACAAATGGTAGAAAAACTTACATGGATCAGTTTACACAATTTTCGCTGGGTCTGAATGCTTTCCAAAAACGTTTGTGTCACTGCCCCTTGGAAGACCCGCGAGAAATTTTTTTTGATGGACCGCGTCTGTATCCGCTGAAGTAGAGCGCCGCGGTTCTAATTGTTTGGGCAGCTCCGTGCATTCCAAAACAGATGTAATAGGGTCCGCCGCTGCTGCCGCGGATGCCATTTCAATGTGTTTTTTCGTTACATAAGATTTTTTCAGACCCACCACATTGTCAATTAGCACACTGAACTAAAGACTTAAAATTCGAAAACTATTTTTGAATTTTTGAATTTTTTAAAAAAATAAATCGATTTTAAGTGTTTTTTTCCAGGGGTGAAATAAAAATTCGAAAATTATGAAAAAATTAAAAAATTCAAAAATATTTTCAAATTTTCAAATCTTTTTCTGCCATCATTAGTTATCACACACTCTAACCCGCAAAAAATATTTTCTTCGGGGTATGACAAATGATGTAACCCGATTTGTTCCAAATGATGCGTGTTAGTGAAAAAAAGTACCGCGCTAAACGATTGACCCGTAGTGTGCCATGTTAGAGCATAAACAAAACCGCGAAATAAATACTGGTGCGCGTTATAAAACATGCTTTTTGTGTGGCGGTATACCACGTACATATAACACGGGGTATACTTTCGCGGACAGCCTGCCTCGAGTCACAAGCAGAGTCGAGTCTAGTTGAGTCAAGTTCGAGCCCTAGGTGGGGGGCTGGGGGGGGTCTATATATTGTGCCCCCACCAGCCCCCCCCCAGAAAATTTTTTCAGCTATCTATACCTCCGGAGGAGCGATTTGCTATCTATCCAGCCCCCACAAGGGCCAAAATCCTGGAGACCCCTGTGCAGGGGTCTCCAATGGGGGAAGGACATGGCACCCCCACCCGAATCTGCCAGAAATTATTCGATTTATCCCCAAGGGCTGCTCAGCTAAATATCAATCCTAAGGAAGGATTTTTGGCTACCCATCCATGTTTTTGTTTTTTTGGGGGGGTGGTTCAGATGCCACTCCCAGACCCTGTAGTGTAAAAGACCCTGTAAACTGTCAATTGTCAGGTAAAAGACCCTGTAAATCTTTTTTATCATAAATCTAAATCTTATTTTATCCAAATCTTTTAGTAAGATTTGGATACAATAAAATGAGGGTTGGATGTGATAAAATAAGATGTGGATACACATAACACTTTACAGGGTCCTTTACCTGACCTTTAACAGCTTTGACATTTACATGACACATGACATTTTACAGGGTCTGTGAGTGCCCCCAGGGGCCAGTTCTGCAGGTCGTAGAGCAAAAATCAACTCTTCTTCTTCACTTTACTCTACTTTTTACTTTCTACTCTTCTCTTTTATTTTCCACCTATGGAACCAGCACCAGGGGGCAGTCCCAAAGTGTCAATTGTGTATCCAGATATTATGTTTTTGTATCCAGATCTTACTATCAAAAACAAGATTTGGATACAGAGTTGGCATTTTAGGACGGCCCCCTGGTGCTGGTTAGACAAATGGAAAATTAAAAAGTAGAGTAAAAATTAGAGTAACGAGTAAAGTGAAGAGTTGACCTTTCTTTTTACTTTTTACAATATGTAGGCTTTTTCAAAATGTAGGAGGCAAAGTGGGTGAAATGCTGAAAATATGGGAATTATTGCTACAAATAAGTGAACAAGCACATAAGACATGTTAACCAGTAATTTCAAAATTAACAGGTGAAAATGGCCAAAAAAGTCATGAAAATTGATGATTATGAGCAAAAATTGAGGCACAATTTCTCAAAAAGCATAAATGATATCTGGGTAACTTGTGGGGGGTCAGCGGTCGTGGAAAAAATTTTGCCTCCAGGATAGGTATATAAATAGCTGCGCAGCATATCAGGTAGATAGATAGCTGGACTGGTTGATGAGGGACCCCACCTAGACTGGCAGATGTTACAGCCTTGCAGTAAACCATACGGTATGGTATATTTGCTGTTTTGTTGTAAATGGTACTGTACGATAAATGATCAATTTTGCAGTAAACAGTAAAGTACGGTAAGTCTGAAAAGTGTGGTACAGTATGGTATGGAACGGTACATCTCAATGGGTAGGTGCCTGTAAACCCAGCCAATGGCGCCATCACTATGACGCCATTCAGTCACAATGTAGATGTAGGTGAAATTTTAGTGGTGGGTAGGGTGCCAATTTTCCGTTTCCCGCAGGCAAATTTTTTTTCCGTTTTCCGTTCCATTTTCCAGCTGCTGAAATTTGTTTTCCATTTTCCATTCCGTTTCCCGGCAACTTTTTTTTTCCGTTTCTGTTTTTCTGGCTCATTTTCCGTTTTCCGGCTAAATTTTCAGTTTTTCCGCCTCCATTTCCAGTTTTTCACCTTTTTTCAATTTTCCGCCTCCATTTTCGATTTTTTCGCCTCACTTTACCTTTTTCTGGCTCAACTTTCTGTTTTCTGATCAGCCAAACTGGTAAAAATTCATGCAGATTGTCAATGATGTATAACATTTCTGTTTCCAGCAAAATTACTGCAAATTTTTTCCACTTCCAGCAAAATTTCAGCAAATTTTATCCATTTTCCAGCAAAAATTTCAGCAAGTTTTTCCATTTCCGTGCAAATTAGATTTTTCCGTTTCCGTTTTTCCGGCCTCTTTTTACGTTTTCCGGCCACTGAATTATTTTTTCCGTTTCCGTTTTCCGCCAAGTGGAATTTTTTTCCGTTTTCCGTTCCGTTTTCCGGCTGCTGAAAATTTTTTTCCGTTTCCGTTTTCCGTAAAAAAATTTTTTGACACCCTAGCGGTGGGGGGGGGGCTGAGCCCACCCGTTAACCGGGCTCAGTAAATAAACAGCCCCGCACTCAAAAATCATGGATATATCACTGGCCCCCGGATCACAGGGTCTATTTACATGTGCACCGAGTTCTGGTGCCAGTTCCGCAAAATGAGAAGTTAAGTGGCAAAGGCGAAGTGAAATGACAGGTGAATTGGCAAAAGCGAAGAGAAATGACAGGTGAATTGGCAAAAGCGAAGAGAAATTACTTTTTCTTTATACCGTATTTCCTCAAAATACCCCCGGGGGGTTTATTTTTTCAGAGTGAGAATTTTGAGGGGGGGTTAAACGAGGGGGGGTACTTTGAGGGGGGTTTATTATTTCGCCAGAAATTTTTTGAAAACCAAGTACTAAATTGTCGTCTGAAACGTACGAAGACGTCGAAAATGCAACAAAAATCGCCATTTATAAGACTCTAAAGACTTGTATAAGTGTGTAGACGTATAATCACTGTTCTCACATAACGGAGTCATAGTTTTTAACGTGTGTTTTGCATTACCCAGATGACAAACCGCAGCCTTTGTCATTTACGTTCTCTATACACTAAATTTGGGGGGGGGGTATTTCGAGGGGGGTTATAAGTTCATAGTGTCCATTTTGAGGGGGGGGGTATTTCGAGGGGGGGGGGTATTTCGAGGTAATACGGTATACTTCGCTTTTGCCAATTCACTTGCCCTTTCACTTCACCTTTTCCATTTCACTTCTCACTTTGCGGAACTGGCCCCTGGCCCATCCCTATCAGCACGAAAAAGTGAAATTGATCAAAACAAATCAAGGTGAAAATTGAGCATGCTAAAATACACACAAATATGTATACAACAAAAAAATTACAAATACATTACAAATTACCAAAAAAAACAGGATTCAGGGATGTATCTGTGTTTGTCCAAAGCTTTTAATGAGGGCTGTAAAGTGGAACCTAATTTTCCAGGGTAAAATTATCAAAATTATCTATCAAATGAGATTTGATAGACAAAATTATTTATCATATGAGACAACAATGAATAAACGAAAAAGACAATGGAAAACCTTGATAGCACAAAGTGCAAAGCAACATTTTCAGGAGAAAAAAAAACTTGAGGACTTATTATAATACAAATACTATGTCTGAAATTCAATGCTCATTTCATATTTTATAAAATTCATTTCAGCCTTTTCTGGCTAGATAAAACACTATGTCATCAGTTTGAGTCAACTCTCCATCATTTATTTGACAGGGGTATTAGGTAAGGACGCAGCTGCACGGAAAATAATAAGTCACTCGAGTTTGTACTCACATATGCTAGTTAGGGTTGGGACGATATGACTTTTCGATATCGATATTTTTTTCTGAAACTCGATATTCGATATCGACCTTCAATATTCGATATGAAAATATGCTAGATATTCAATATTGATATTTCGATATTTTCATGCAAGGGGGCATATTGTATTTCCATTTGGTCACAAACATGGTTGATCATCTTTTTAAATGAGTCTCACAAAATGAAAGTCAAAATGAAAGGATGAAATAAGAACAGGGTGAATCCAATTAAATCAGGTGAAAAATTATTCAGCAGACATTTACATTTTATACTTGTAACTAGGGGTGGCTGGCTTTTTACATTTTAAAGGTTGTTGTTAAAAAAGATATTCTTAGCCACATTTTGGTGAAATTGTTTCCTTGTGATGCAGTTTCCTTTGTAAATAGCTTGTATTTTGTGAGTGCAGTTGTTAGTTGTTACTTTGTGCATTAAAAAGCTGTTATGTTATGGCTGCAGCGTCCACTTTTTGTTGGCTTCACCCATTTTTATGGTTCAAAAAAGGTCAAAATCAATATACCGTATTACCTCGAAATACCCCCATGGGGGTTTATTATTTCGCCAGCAAAATTTGAGGGGGGGTTAATTCGAGGGGGGGGGGGTTTATTCGAGGGGGGGTCTTATTATTTCGTCAGAAATTTTCGTAAGTATCGTAGTAAATAGTAGGCATTTGCATGCCCAAAACAGGTAATAAGTAGGGTTGGCCGATGTTTTTTTTAACGTTTTTTATTTAAAAAAAACGTTTTTTTTATTAAAAAACATGACGTCCGAAATGTTTTTTTTTTAAAAAAACATTGACCAAAATTTTTAGTACTAAGCACTAGGTATTTTGCAAAATTTTTGCGCACAAGCGCGCAATTTCACACACAAATTGACATTGGTGGTTGTTTTCATTGGTTTTGTGGCATTTTTAGTATCAAAGTATCCATTTATATATGCTACCATGGGTTAATAAGCCGTCATATGTTGCTGTAGTATATAATATCGAGGTAATGTGCTTCCATGTACCTCCACAGTGTGTAACTTCACTCCCAAAGTAACAACCTCGTTTTATAACCTTGTTTGATCACTATTCCGTGCCAAACTTTACCTGAAGTCACGAACATTCGACTATAAGGCGATATACAAATGATATGTCGATGAAAAATGGATATGTTTGACACAAATCACCACTTATAATGCTATCCCATGGCTCCACAGACATTATATGGTCATATACAACATCACAGAGTATTGCCACTGTCTGATATACCTATATATGTTGACACAAGGTTATATCTGGGAGCTTTTAAAAAAAACGTTTTTTATTTAAAAAAACGTTTTTTAAAAATAAAAAAAACGTTAAAAAAAAATCGAGTGAAAAAAAACCCTAGTAATAAGTGTGTCCAAACAAGATATATTTAGTAGATTAGCTACACAAACATGTTCATGTGTAGCTGCAATACAAATAAACAGTAATATACATCATGTACATTGCATACATGACGTATTTATTATGTACATGACGTATTAGGTTGTAAACTAAATAACCTTAATTTTTTGCAATTTCACATTCATGCGTCCCATTCTGTTGTACATTGGCAGATATTAATGCTGTTCGAGTATGTTGGGGTTTGGAGTTGGGGCTATGACGAAATCTTTTTTTTCTTGAATAATCCCCCAGTCCCGAGATAAGGAGGATCTATAAAAGGTGCTCATTTTGAATGGCCGATCTGGACGTTCACTTTGAAGCAGGCTGTCCGCGAAATTTAGGTTATTTCGGTATACCACGTAACACGCTAATTATTCCATATGTACCCCGTGCCAACACGTTCTTTTGTTTATTACGTAAAAAGAGGTCACCTGGAAATCGATATCTTACCCGTCTAACGCGCAAATGAGCGCGTGCGCAGACAATCGATGTTTCAATAACACGCAACAGGGGGGTTATACGTATTTGTATACCACATTATTAGAAGACATGTGCGTTATAAAAAAACGTATACCCCGTCCAATTATTTGCAAAAAGCAGAAAACGTGTTATACCGAGGTTGTATACCACGTAAAAAATTTTTTACAACATCACAAACTGATTAATATTGGGTCGGATGTGTGTTTAAAAAATACCAAAAACTTTCATACTCAACTAGACCCAACACACAAGTCCTGTGACATGACCCGACCCGACCAGACCAGACCATCCCAGGCACATCTCCAACAACAAATTCCCAACAACCTCCATATCAGAACTTTCCACCACATAGCAGCGCGCCAAAATGTGGCTCTGCTGCGACCACTCATATCCGTACTTGGCGCACCAAAATGCGGTTCTGCCAAATCAGAATGCCCAACTGATCGATCATGTGCAAAAAACGGGATCGGTATTTATAGGGGTCCGTGGTGCACGCGGCACTTGAGATTGAACAAAGATTTCCATCTGTTGTCCAATATTTAGGATCAAAAAATCATTTTCTCATGAGATAAGCTCTTTGTTTTTACTCGGAAAATCGGGGCACATGCCATTTCTTTATGACATAAGGGATCAGCGTTTTTGATGTTGCATAAGTGGGGGGGGGCTGTGGTCAAGTTTTGAGCTGGATTAGGCCGCGACAGATAGAGATCAAAAGATAGGAACTGAAAAAATATCGGGATGGGATTAATGTGACGAAAATAGGCGCGTGGGAAATAGACGTATTAGCGGCAGACCGCAAAGTATGTGCAGAATCCTACCGTAATTAAATGAATAAAATCTAGTCATAAATTTCTCAATTTATTATTCCATAGTAAAAACGAAATATTATAATGAAAAAACTGTATAATTTGTGGTTTATTATTCAGATGGGTTCTGGTAGGTTTCCATACTAAGTGTAATCTCCGCCGATTATAATATGGGTCGGCAGCACTGTTAAATAGCATTGGGAAATTTGGTGAATTTGAGAAAATATAATTAAATTTAATTTCAGAAAGTCATAGAAAAACGATTTAAACAGTGCTGGAAAAACCTGGCAAACATATAAAAATAAAAACTGTTATATTTCGTAACATTTTATTAAATATAAATCTCTCAGATATTTTTCCAATGCTAGCTGGACACATGAAAATCAGATCGCATGCTTTGCACAGAATGTTACCATATTTTGATGAATCAAGTCAATTGAAAAGTTCAATTTTCTGTTAAATGTTTGGTAGTTAAAAAGTGCAATTTCATGATACTATTTCAGGGTTATTATTCAGATAGGATATGGTAGATTCCAGTGCAAAGTGTGCCATCAAAGTTTGCGTGTAAACTCTACAAATTATAATAGTTAATTGTGGGAATGGGAGCTGTAATTATCATCCCCCCATGACCAGCAGCACATTATTCAGATAGGATCTACCATATTTCCCACGCGCCTATTTTCGTCACATTAATCCCATCCCGATATTTTTTCAGTTCCTATCTTTTGATCTCTATCTGTCGCGGCCTAATCCAGCTCAAAACTTGACCACAGCCCCCCCCCCCCCACTTATGCAACATCAAAAACGCTGATCCCTTATGTCATAAAGAAATGGCATGTGCCCCGATTTTCCGAGTAAAAACAAAGAGCTTATCTCATGAGAAAATGATTTTTCGATCCTAAATATTGGACAACATATGGAAATCTTTGTCCAATCTCAAGTGCCGCGTGCACCGCGGACCCCTATAAATACCAATCCCGTTTTTTACACATGATCGATCAGTTGGGCATTCTGATTTTGGCAGAACCGCATTTTGGTGCGCCAAGTACAGAAATGAGTGGTCGCAGCAGAGCCACATTTTGGGGGGGCCTAGTTCTGTCACAAGTTATAACACGCTCTAACCCACAAAAAATATTTTATGCGGGGTATGACAAATGATGTAACACGATGCGTTCCAAATGATGTGTGTTAGTGAAAAAAGTACCACGCTAAACGGATTGACCCCAATCACGCGCGCGCCCGCTTAACCCGTAATGTGCCGTGTTAGCGAAATTAGCGTAAACAAAACCGCGCAAATTAATACTGGTGCGCGTTATGAAAAAATGCCATTCGCGTGGCGGTATACCATGTACGTATAACACGGGGTATACTTTCACGGTCAGCCTGCTTTGAAGCTCCATAAATTGGCCATTTCTGGGCCGATTTGAATCGATTAACACTTAAAATGATTGGTAAAACCCACAGATTCCATTTTTATGGTCGGATTAGTGATGTTTGAATTTCGTATGCTGATTTGACCCGGTTTTTCAACACTAGAAATTTGTGTTTCTGACCATGCTATCATAAACTTTAGATAAAAAGAATTCATCTGACGCAAATATTTTCTTCAATATCTCGTTCCAATCAAATGTTATAGCACTTTGAACTTAAGCCTCCTAACTATAGAAATAGGTAACTGCATTAAGCAGCAGGAATGCAACTTCTCCATATTCATATCCTTGACACATCTCCAATGGGAGAAGGTTTGCTTAACTTTCATCACTAATCCAACCAAAAAAATGGAATCCGCAAGTTTTACTGATCATTTTAAGCATTGATCGACCCAAATCAGTCCAGAAATGGCTGATGTTTCGAGCTTCAAAGATCCGTCCAATGTCCAGATCGACCATTCAAAATGACCACCTTTTTATAGACCCCCTTATCTCAGGACTGGGGGATTATTCGAGGAAACAATTTTTTTCGTTATAGCCTTAACCTCAACCCCAACATACTAGAACGGCATTAATATCCGCCAATGTACAACAGAATGGGACGCATGAATGTGAAATCGAAAAAAATTAAGGTTATTTAGTTTACAACCTAATACATCATTCCGAAGGGGGGGGGGGTATTTCGAGGGGGGGGTTTATTATTTCCCCAGCCCTTTTTGAGGGGGGGTTAATTCGAGGGGGGTTAATTCAAGGGGGGGGGGGGGATAATTCGAGGTAATACGGTAATAATATCGAAGAAATGGTCGATATTTTTTCAAAATTTTCGATATCGATATTCGATATGAAAAAATGGTCGATATCCGATTTTCGATATTCAATACGATATATCGTCCCAACCCTAATGCTAGTTGACATCGGAAATTCCTGTCAACTGAATGTCGACATCGGAAATTCCTGTCGACTGAATGTCAATTAAATAACACAAAAAAATTTAAGTATCACACTTAAAAGCAACTATGATGCTTTGTATCGTCCTGATGCTTTATTTTCACAGTATAAATTAACTATGATCTATCACATAGGAATGTTGAAATCACAGAATTTACAAAAATTTAGTTGAAACGAAACTAGTGCTTAAAATTCTCCACTCATATTGCACTAATCACGGGGTCAGAAAAATAGGTAAATAAATACATACACACACACCAGAAAAATTCAGGTAAATTCACAAACGAAATCATAAACAGGACTACAAATCGACAAAAAAATGCCGCAAAATGCAAACATAAAACAAAAAAATGCCGCAAAATACAAACATAAGCCAACTTCCACAGGCACTAGAATCAGGGTTCGAGCAATGAGCAGCCAGTTGGATGAGTGCCAAAACGCAGCACTGCATCCACGCTCCACTCCATAACTGAAATGTGTGACACCAAATTGGTATTTTGAACACGATGGCAAATTAGGCAAAAGTTAGGAATGGGAAAAGTCCGAAAGCACAAGGGTGACACAAAACTGAAACAACCTATTTTATTTGTTAAATTATATGCTCGCTACAAAAAAAAACACATTATCCTCGATTTTAAAAACAAAAACATTACATTCTTTCAAAAACCCGTCTTTTTTCAGATTCCAGATGTTTCATCATACTCGCGAATGGTAAATCACTCCTAACAAACACACGGACTGCACAAAAAAGTACCATTACGTACCAATTCCAGGGTTATTCCACGAGTGGATAAGTGATAAATGAAATTGTAAACGATTCAAGTCATAAGGCACCAGGGGCATCCAGCATTTTAACAAGGCTTGGATAAGATAACAAACCTCTCCAGAGTGATAAATAGATAAATGAAATGGTTTGTTCGCTGGGCACAATATGTCAGCTAACTCAACGTTAAAAGGGATACATAGCAGAAAATTGACAAAAAAAACATGAAATTTGAGTTAGGTAGATCAATGGCTAAGCAATTTGGGCGGGGTACCCCCATTATGCACCCCAGTTATAAAACAAAGTAACAAACTACTTGAATAACAAACTCACTGGTCACTTTCTGCAACTTTAGTTGTCACTTATCCACTTGCAGAATTGGCATCAGTCCAACACCAAAAACACCAAACTCGCATCCAAACCAACCATTAGAGCAGAGATTACGGCAGCGGTGAGCACAGCAAATCCAAAGACCAGTCAATTTTTGCATTTTGGATGAGCTACAAACGCGCAGCTGCGTATCCCTTCGCCGCTCGCAGGGCTGAAATGGATTTAGAAGCGATGTGGAAACATTTGGAATAAAAAATGACATTTTTCAACTAAAACCCTTCGCAGGGTATCTAGTAGGCTTTTTCGTAGTGAGAAGACAAAAACCAGCGAGATATCGCAAAACAGGGCGGAAAAGGGTAAAAATAGGTAGGTATGCTCGGCGGACCGCATGCTATGCAACTTCCTGAAGGACACACTCCATCATGACGTCATCGTTAATAAGATAAAAATAATGCCAGCAAAAAAAACGAGAGAAAAAACATGATGGGAAAATGCTCCACGTTTGTACGCAACTCCACCTTTTTTTCTTTTTGTGAAAGTGCATACATAAGTATCAGCTCGAGCGTTATCGTCCAAGACATAAATAATTTTGGGCGCATACTCTGCGGTCCGCCGAGCATACATGAAAAAACATCTAGGTACTTTATAGTTCGAAATGGGCAGCAGGATCTTGGTAACTTTGTGAATGTAGGCTAGTATAGAAAACAAGCTCAGATAATGCATGCCGAAAAAAATCGCGCAAATTTTGACTCCAAACGGCTATTTAACGTAGCCAAAATGCCATCTCTCTTGATACAAACTAGATGTAGCACCCAAAAACCTAGGGTTCGGATATATCGGATATCACAACTGTTTTTTTTTCATATCAAATATCGATATCCAAAATTTTGAGAAAATATCGAATATCGACCATTTTCAGATATCGATATCGAATATCGACCATTTTTCTGATATAAAACCTGTAATGTGTCCCCAAATTAAGCTATTTTTTCACTTTGAGATATTTGTGTTTGTAATATTTTAGTTGATATGTAAAAGTTAAGTATTTATTTACAATTTCATTTTAATTGGAGTGCTTTCTCCACATTTCTTGTAGTTGGTTTGGTTTCCTACCTAATAGAAAATGTGGATATGCTGCTCTTTTTGCGACATGACGTTGTGGCAGGTGTCTCCAGGATTTCGGCCCTCGCAGGGGCTGGATTAGGGTTCAAACGATATATAGTATCAAATATCGGATATCGACCATTTTTTATATCGAATATCGATAACGAAAATTTTGAAAAAATATCGAACCCAAATCCAGCCCCTGCGAGGGCCAAAATCCTGGAGACCCCTGCCACAACATCATGTCGCAAAAAGAGCAGCATATCGAAAATTTTGAAAAAATATCGATATCAAATATCGACCATTTTTTCAATATATCGAACCTTATATTGTGTCCCAAAAAAAGTTATCATTTTCATTTTGAGATATTTATGATTGATCTGATGTGCTTGATCTGATCTGAGAATTGTATTAGATGAGTTAAAGTACAGTACTTATAATGGCATTTTTGTTGGAGTGCTAAATTTGAAGCCAGAAAATGCTGATATTCTATTTTTTGCAACATGCCCTTAGCAATCAGGTTATCAGTATGAACTGTAATATCTACCAATTGTTATTTGTCTGATACACATTTATTCATGTTTTTTTCTACATGTTCTACTTTTGAGTGATGTAAACTTTGTTCAAATGGGGCGAGCCTGATACGCACATCTGCCTGATACGCACATTTTCCCGTTTTTTCACTTGACACTTTTTCAAGTGATTTTCAGATATGAGTAAAGTGAAAAAAAGTTGCGCAATGACATTAGTGAACTTTTTCACTTCACGCATATCTGAAAATCACTTGAAAATGTGTGAAGTGAAAAAAAACAGTGAAAAATAGCCTTGTTTGTAACTGAACAGCCTTGTTCCCTTGTAACAGAGAGATGATCAACCATGTTTAAAACCACATGAAAATACATTATGCCACTTAAAATATGCTTTGCTGTACCAAAAGCAAAATATCGAAAATATCGTAATATCGATATCAAATATCGAGCATTTTTTAATATCGAATATCGATATCGAGGGTTCATATCGTATCGATATCGAATATCGAGTTTAGGAAAAATATATCGAATATCGATATCAAAAAGTCATATCGTGCGAACCCTACAAAAACCCCATGACAACAAAAAACACCCCCACCCCAACCCCCAGTACAAAATGACACCCCACCAACCAGACGAGCAGCGGTGTGGCAAAGTGACAGGGCGGGGGTAAAACAATGGTTCACAGCAAGGCAATCGCAGGGCACCCCGCTCCGCTACACGTGCCTGGGGGGGGGGGTGAATGCAGTTAAGTGCCAAAATTGCGGTAATAAAATCTTTTTTTGTTTTGGTTGAGATCTTACTAGGGTTGGCCGATGTTTTTTTTAAAACGTTTTTTTTAAAAAAAACAAAACATGACATCCGAAATGTTTTTTTTTTTAAAAAACATCGGCCGAAATTTTTAGTACTAAGCACTAGGTATTTTGCAAAATTTTTGCGCGCAAGCGCGCAATTTCACACACAAATTGAAATTGGTGGTTGTTTTCATTAGTTTTGTTGCATTTTTAGTATCAAAACATCCATTTCTATGTGCTACCATGGGTGAATAAGCCGACATATGTTGCTGTAATATATAATATTGAGGTAATGTGCTTCCATGTACCTCCACAGTGTGTAACTTCACTCCCAAAGTAACAACCTCCTTTTATAACCTTGTTTGATCACCATTCGGTGCCAAACTTTACCTGAAGTCACGAACATTTGACTATAAGGCGATATACGAACGATATGTCGACAAAAAATGGATATTTTTGACACAAATCACCACTTATAATGCTATCCCATGGCTCCACAGCGATTGTATGGTCATATTTAACATCACAGAGTATTGCCAGTGTCTGATATACCTATATATGTTGACACTAGGTCATATCTGGGAGCTTTTAAAAAAAAACGTTTTTTTTCCAACCCTAGATCTTACCTAACATTGAACACAGATTTTCCGATCGTTTTCCATCTGGGGACAGCCCCGCACCATGTAAAGTCAAACGATATCGAGTTTTGTGGAGATTGGGACTACGCAGCACCATTGCCATGTAGAAACAAACAAAAATTGTGTCCAAATATCGCCAAATTCAAACTTCACGACACCGGTTTCTGCCTTGGTAAAATGTAAGCGTCAGCCGTTTCATTTGAACCCTAACAATCAGGCAACACAATGCGACAGCATCTAAACAGGCAGGGGCCAAAATCCCACATCCGCAAAAACAGACACACAAAAACCAACACCAACCAAGTGGGCGGAGCCAATTGAACTTGAATTCCCGCCAGTGCAATAGCTGGAACGGACGCCATAGAATGGTGAAAATCCAGGGCTGGAAACAGCCGCAGTTGTGATCCGGGAATGAGCGTTGACAATCGGCCAACGAACGAGCGATCAACTGGCTCTACAAAGAAAATAACAAACATTTTCTTCACGTTTCTTTGAGAAAAAATGGTCAAATTCAAGGTTGAAAAACAAACAAACCTGCGTCGCAAATTCCATATGCATAATACTTTGGCATAGAATTTAGTCACTTTCAGATGATTAACGGGTAAGGGCGGTTTTCACTGAATCGATAAGCGCAATTTCGCAGACACTAAGCAGCGGAGACAACGAAAATTTTCTTTTTTTGGCGAATAGAACCTGTTATTCAAACACAAAGAAGTGCCTATTTTCAAATTGAAGTGAAGACGAAAAATTGGATGCGAGCCAGTATCAAAGAATCGATTTTGGCACGATGCCAGTATGTGTTACAAGTTTATTTGGTGGAATTCACTTTTTTTCATCAACGCGACACTTGTTCCGTGGTCATAACTTGCCAAAAAATTTCACGGCTATGGAAGCTGTAATATCGAGCATGCCAGGTCTTTCGCAAAAGTGTGTAAACACGAAATCTAGGAAAAAATTTAACTGATCGTTGATTGGGATAGAAATAAAGTTGATTCATTCATTGTAAAAAAGAAACCTCATTCCTTTCAGGAGTGACGTTTTTGACGACAAACTCTAGACTCTTTCTTTAATTGAGCAATACAAAATATTAGATACTGTATTTCCTCGAATTACCACCTGGAGGTATATTTTTTCAGAGTGGAAATTTTGAGGGGGTTAAACGAGGGGGGGGGGTATTTCGAGGGTTTTTTGATATCCCGCCATAAATGTTTTGAAATCTCAGTAATAAAGTGTTGTTTGTAAAGTACACATACATTGAAAAATGCCACAAAAACCACCATGTATAAGACTATAGACTTATAATAAAGGTACTTAGATGGTATAAACCCTGTTCTAACATAACACAGTCATTGTTTTTAACGTGTGTTCTGCATTTCCCAGATCACAAACTGCAGCTTTTGTCATAAAAGTTCTCTATACACTAAATGTGGGGGTATTTCAAGGAAATATGGTATGACAAATCCACACTAATCCACTGGTGACATCAACATTTTGAAATATTTTATCTAGGGTTCACATAATAAATATCACTTTCGATGATTTTCATCTCAATTTTAGATATCAGGCACTGATTCCGTAAAAGGCAAGTAAAATGAGAAATAATGAAAGCAAAGTAATTTGACAAATGGTAAGTGAGGAATATAGTGTACAGTGAAAAGTTAAGTAAAGACACTAGTTCACCGCCAAAATCTGAGATGTTCAAAACTGTTCAATTATGAGTTTATTTTAGTTTACCAGAATGGAAATTATGTTAACTACTGTTGACAGTGATCAAAAATCAGCCATTCTGGTAAATTCATATGCATTCAAATAGATTTATGGGTTTCCTGAATTTCTACAGTTTTATTGGTTTGCGTGACCACATACAGGGTTGGCAAAATCTCAGAAAAAAATAAAAATAAAATAAAAATAAAATGGAATATTCAAGAATAAAATAAAATAAAATAAAATGGAAAATTTAAGAATAAAAATAAAAATTGTATAAAAATTCAAATTTTTGTAAAATTTTTGTAAAATTGTATAAAAATTCATATTTTTGTAAAATTGTATAAAAATTCATTTTTTTTTGTAAAATTTTATCTCGTTGCTTGAGTTTCTACCTGTTTATTCATGGATATGGGAGCAGTCCCAAGTGTAAAGTGTCAAATGTCATGTAAATAGTCATGCAAAGTGTCAATTGTCATGACAAATGTAAAAAATAAAGTATCAATTGTCAAGCAAATTGTGTCCAAATCTTATGTTTGATATCTAAATCTTATGTTTTGTATCCAAATTATGTTGTTGTTGAATCCAAATCTTATGTGAACATTTAGATACAACAACATAAGATTTGGATACAATACATAATATGGATACAAAAACACAAGATTTGGATACACAATTTGCACTTTGCATGACATTTGACATGAAACTTGACTTTTTGCATGACAATTGACACTTTACTTTACATTTGTCATGACAATTGACAAATTGCATCACATTTTATAAATGTGCCCAGCACACTCCACTAGTCCTTCTACTGAAAATGCAAACCATTCTTATCAATAATTGTAACTTTACACTTGCAGCTAGCTAACAATACATACTGCATGCAACTTTTGAAAGTAAGGGAAAAATTTGTCACAGGTTTTTCATGTATAGGTCTAATTATAACATTTTTCTGGCCTTGCATGCATGATTCTGATTTTTTGTAAAATTTTTGTACAGTTTTTGTAAAATTTTTGTAAAATGTGTCATTTTATTTTATTAACGACTTTTGGGAATAAAATAAAATAAAATAAAATGAAACAAGAATAAAATAAAAATAAAATAAAATTTTTATACAATTTTTATACAATTTTACTAAAATGAATTTTTATAAAACCAACCCTGACCACATACCATATTTGCTTGAATAGTTCTCCTTGAATAATTTCTCCTCAAATAATCCCCCCCTGTAAGATGAGTGAGGAAAAAAAAACAACCCACCTTGAATAATTCCCCCTTCAGTGATTTAATCAATTTGTTGTGCCCAATTTTGACAAAAATGGCACATTATTCTCTTAATAAAGCATATTTCATGGAATGGGTTGATGGAAACATGCTTGAAAATTTTGATGAAATAATAAATCGCCCTCGAATAATTCCCCCTCCCCCTCGAATAGTTACCTCCTCAAAAAAGGCTGTCGAAATAATAATTCCAATTATTGCCCAGGGGAATTATTCAAGTAAATGTGGTAAATATTTATGTTCCCTATCGTTGTTGAAACCGGGGTGAATTCTTCACATCTCCGAGTATCCAAACAGGAAACCGAGTATCCAAAACGAATGTTTACAAAAAGACACGATGCTTGATAAAAAATAAGATGTATCGAAAATAAGCGACCCAATCATCGCACTTTTTCGCGCATCAATGGTCACTTTTTTTCCGATTCACGATACGTAACGCAAAATTTCGTCATACCAGCAGACGTGGAGCCAAGGTCCGAAAAATTTCTAAAAACATTTCCGGTCAAATTTACGCGTTTTCAAATTTGATGAGTTAAATTTTCCAAAAAAATGGTCCTGTTGACTTTGGTCGCGCGAGCGTCCGATGGACTTCCTTTGGCTACTTCCATTGAGGGAGATGATCAGGTTTTTTGGGAGTTTTTGTTAATTTTGGAGCCCTGGCGTTTTTGGCGCCTTTCCAATTTTGTTTGCGCGATTTTCGCGTTCGTGTGATTTGAACTTCACCGGTATACCAATTCCGGAAAAGTTGTAATACAAGTTGGGGAAAATGACAATTAATTTTGTCAGTGACATCACATGTAATCGTCAGCTTTTTACCTGCTGTTCTCTCGGAGTTTTCCACCATTTTTACACATTTTTGATTTGAACATATCATTTACAGGGGTCTCGAATGGGTGGGGGATATTTTTCAGCATTCTATCTACCCAGTGGAGCGATTTGCTATCTATCCAACCCCCGTCAAAGTTCAAGATACCTCTGTCATTAAAGCTGCATTCAGACAGCATTATGTGCCGACAAATAAAAAAGTAAAAAAGTTCCATAAATCTGGAATAAAGTTCCATATCTGCAAGAAAAAACAGTGAAGTATACAAACTAGTTCAGTGCACATACATGCCAAATTTCAGATATATCGGGCTTTTCGTTCCATAGTTATAAGCATTTGAAAAATTTGACGTTGTCGGTTCGCTTTTTTGATCAAATTTTTCAAATGCTTATAACTATAGAACAAAAAGCCCGATTTATCTGAAATTTGGCATGTATGTACACTGAACTAGTTTATATACTTCACTGTTTTTTCTTGCAGATATGGAACTTTATTCCGGATTTATAGAACTTTTTTACTTTTTTATTTGTCGGCACATAACACAGTCTGAACGCAGCTTAACGAAACTTGAACATCTTTACCAGAGCATCAATTCAAACAAAACAATGTTGGAAATCAAGTAAAACTTCAAAATCATCGTTTCGAACACTTTGAATCTTCTGGCGGTTTATTTTTAGCGTATGTTTGTATTTTGGCGCTCTGTCAACATAATTTCTACCTGCCATTCTATTGGGGGCTGCCGTTTTATTTTTTTATTAGTGTAAAAAGCCAAAACCTGTCATTTTATTGGAGGTATTTCGTCCTTTAGACGAAATATAGTATACCATTCGGGAATTCTTGAAGAACCCTGTGACATTTTTGCTCAGATTTAAGGTTTGCCTATAGAGTGTAAATTTAGAAACTTGTTTTAGACAATCGTTTTACACTTTATGTTCAGATGAATTAAGTTTGTCAAAAATTTAATATTCAATTATCGGAAAGTTTACTTAAAGATATATTTACATTTTTTGGCATGGCTATTGTATTTAGGTAGCCTCAGTAAATTTCAGAAAAAAATTGTGATAGAATTACGCTACCTACGTTTCATCTATTTTTGACTGCAGCTAGCAAAATCTGGGCTCATTTTTGATGACGGAAACATAAAAACTTCTTCACGACTCAAATAACATGTGTAATCGTTTTTCTAGGTTGTTTCTATTGTTTGCACAGTTGCATATTTTACAAGCGCGTACATTTGTATTGTATTTAATACCTAAATAATGTACATAAATACAAAACATTAACTCGATGTAAATACATTTAGTATTTACATTTGGTTTACGTTTTGATGATTACAAAAAATTGTTCTTGTTTCGCTGTTATCTCACCACTATCCATTTTATAACAAATTGCATTACCTAAATGTCTCATCAGATGGATAAGTGAGTTTTTGTAGATTTAATTGTGCATTTGTCATGTCACCAAATGTCAACTGGTTCCCATCCCAATTCGTAGCTCGCTGACGAGCCGATGAACGGCATTCAAATGCAAAGTGTTAAATCATGTTGCAAATTGAAGCTGTAGTGTTGAAAGAATATTGCTCATGAATGTTCAATTTTTAAGGCCAGCATGAAGTAAGTATATGTGTATAAATAGGTACGATAAAACTTAGTGTTACTCGTCAGCAAGCTTTGAATTGGGATGGGAACCAGTTGACATTTGGTGTCCTTGTCAACTAGTGCATCTAGAGCCTTTGGGTCTCAATATTTACCAAATTCCCTAAAATTTCTCTCATTTCACGCAGCACGAGCAAAACATGGTCAAGTACACGAACCAGGCGAAAATGCTGTTCCGCAAACTGAATGCAAATTCACCGCAGAGATGCTCGCTGGAAAGTGGACAGTATATGTTTCAGTAGGTTCATATTTCCTCAGTTCACTCGGGGTTACCCCCCAACACCCGGGACCCCAACCCCCCATCCCCCGGGAATGGGGGGTTGCAGTATTTAAATTGATGAGATTTCAAGGTTTAGAACGCAGAAAAGTTATAAAATCGTAAAAAAATGGGTAAAAGATGAAGAAAAGTAGGCGGTAAGGCGATGAACTAGTGATTTTAAAGGCGAAAATGGGCAAAAAGTCATGAAAATTAGCCATTTTGGGCAAAAAAAAAGTGGGTAAAAATAGCTCCAAATAGCAAAATAACTGGCCGTTTTTAGGGGGTTCAAGGGGGTCGAAAAATTCGCCTCGGGATACATCGATTCGCCCTGGGGGGGGGGGGGTGGCAACGGGCAATATGGGCCAGGCTCATTACGCACAGAAACCCGTTACG
Organism: Sphaerolaimus hirsutus; assembly: GCA_964036195.1. Taxonomy (NCBI): domain Eukaryota; kingdom Metazoa; phylum Nematoda; class Chromadorea; order Monhysterida; family Sphaerolaimidae; genus Sphaerolaimus; species Sphaerolaimus hirsutus. The sequence goes on along the minus strand of OZ038453.1, from coordinate 23,686,065 downwards.
CACATGCGCCGGTTACGCACAGGATCAAAACTCGCCACGCACAGACGCCCGTTACGCACACAACTGGGGCTGTGTGCGTAACGGACCCTGTGCGTGGCGGTTTTCTGTGCGTAACGGGCCCTGTGCGTGGCGGGTTTCTGTGCGTATGTGCGCACCGGGCAGGGGATTACTGAGCGAGATGGGGGTGTGCACACATGGGTGCGGCAAACACAATGGGCGCAGAACCGTTCGCGCACGCAGAATAGTGTTCGGAAAACCAAACCGAAACTTTTGATTTCGATTCCGGGTCTAATTTCGGGTCACGGTCCGGGTTGAAAAATATATAAAAATTCATATTTTTCAACGTGGACCGCGACCCGAAATTGGACCCGGAATCGAAATCAAAAATTCTGATTTGTATTCTGAACACTAGTAATTAGTGTTCGGAAAACCACCCTGAAGCTTTTGATTTCCATTCCGGGTCCAATTTCGGGTCGCGGTCCGGGGCGAAAAATATATAAAAATTCATATTTTTCGACCCGGACCGCGACCCGAAATTGGACCCGGAATCAATATCAAAATTGCACCAAATTCACCTTCAAGTGACTTCAAATGGAAGCAAGAAACTCTTTCATTGTAAGGTGAAATGTCGCTGGAGTTTACTACACAAATCTAAATCTTTACAGCAAGGCAGGGGGGAGGGGTGGATAATGCTCGGTATTCATGAGTGTTGCTCGCACACAAACTCGGTACGCACTCAAACTCGGTACGCACACAAACTCGGTACGCACACAAACTCGGTACGCACATGGCATCAGCTATGTGCGTACCGAGTTTCTGTGCGTACCGAGTTAACATCTGTGCGTAATGGGCTTTTGTGCGTGCCGAGTTTCTGTGCGTACAGCTACAGGCTCGTGGCAACCCTGCATTGGAGACCCCTGCCTACTATACCATTGTAATCTTCTACTATAATCTAACCCCAGCAAAATGGAACCACCCCCATTTTTCTCCCTCGCAGCTACATCATTATGTCTGGGGTGTGCTTCCTGTGCGTGTGCGCTAAGCAGTTCCCGTCGAAAGTCGCCTTCAAATATTTGGAAGATATAGGCAATGAATTTATCAGCCAAAATGGCGCCAGGGTGGATTCAGTTACGAGGCCCTACCATTTTATTGAATTTGGTTGGTTTGGAATGTTTTTTGTCTGCGTGCCTGTTGACAAGTTTCGTAATTTGTTCAGTTGCGTACTCTAAATTATAGTTTGGTGCTAGCGCCAAAGTAAAAAAGTGCCATGAAGCTCTTGGTGCTTTGTGCCATGTTGTTGTGGCGCTATTTTTGCGTTGGGACTAGCATCAAATTCTAAATTTTTAGTATGCAACTGAGCTTAGCACAACAAATTTTTCATATACATACCTAAACGGGTAATTATTCGAGGGTAGGAATTATTTTTCCTTACTCTTGTTACGTGTGCATTATTTAAGGCAGGGGTATTACCGTTTTCTGCTAATATTACCCTTCTGTCGGAGACCGCCCTTCTATTTTTTTCGTCATTTTTTCAGCCAAACCTTTTCAAGCTTTGCCAAGGCTTTTCACAGTGTTATGTCACAGACTGTTCACAGATTGACGATACATAGAGTTCATTCAACATTTTATGTTAAAATAGCACAAAATATTCGGCCAAAGCCACTAAATCACAGCTTCCGCTGATTTTTTCTTTTTTTATGCATTTGGCACTATTCCAACACTTTGTGTACCTTCTATTGGGGACCGCCATTATATTTATTTCGTGGCCCAAATAAAGTCGTAAAAGTGTACCTTTTATTAGAGACGCTCTTCTATTAGAGACCTGCCCTCAGGGGTCTCCAGGATTTTGGCCCTCGCGGGGGCTGAACGCGGCCGCGCACACTGACACCGAATATTTCGGCATACGCACTTTTCATCTGCCGAATCTAAATTGAAAAATTGCCGTTCAGACGTTTTTAGTTCAGCATTTTAGGCATTTCATATTGAATTTTGAAAACGTCTGGACGATTTTGCTTCAGCAAGTTTTTTTCTATTCAGCATTTAATTCGGCATTTGTCAAAAACGTGCGTATGCCGAAATATTCGGTTTCAGTGTGCGCGGCCCCGATAGATAAACTCGGCGGACTTTTTGGAAGTCATTGTTCTACGGGATTTTTGTACGAGTGAGAATACACAAACTTGGCACATGTCCAAGTTTCTTGCATTTCGTGCAAACAAGTTTTAAGATGCACGATTTCTCTTCGCGTCTCCAATAATCGCCGCGGAATCCAATTAAGCGACTGCAAATGGTCGCTAATGGCGACCCATTTACTAGTTGACACTTGTGTTGACTTAAATGCATTGCGCGGCCATTATCGTTGACGCAAACAGAAATCCTGCGTCTTTAAAGTTGTTGGTATAAAACGCAAGGAATTTGGACGTGTGCCAAATTCATATACGTTCGTTTTTACAGGAATTTGTCGGGGCTGCGACGATGAGATCCTACCTAAGACCTTACAATCCGACTTTCTAAAACGATTTGTCGATCAAACTCATATTGTTCTTGCATAAAAAGTCGGATTGAATCAAATCTATTGTGAACCGAATGGAATCCGTCCATTCAAGTTAAAATTGAAAAACATACGTCATTGGTAACCAAGGGCCGAATCACTGATTCGTTTCATGTCCGCCGAGTTTAGCAAATCGCTCCTCCGGAGGGATAGATAGCTGAAATTTTTTTCTGGGGGGGGGGCTTGGGGGGGGGGCTGGCGGGGGCACAATATATAGGGTTTTTCAAGGTTAAGAAGGCAGAAAGGGGAAAAAATCGCTAAGAATCAGTTAAAAGTAGCCAAAAGTAGGTATAAAATGGCTAAAAATAGGTATATAACCATGTATATAGCCGGAGAGCACGATTTTGAAGGTGAAAAACTATAAAAAGGTGCGAAAATTGGTGATTTTGAGCGAAAATTGGGGCAAAATTTCTCAAAAACCACTCCAGATAGATAGATAGCTGAGCGATTTGGGGGGGGGGGTCTTTGGGGGTAGTAGCCAAAAATTTTGCCTCGGGATAGATAGATAGCTGAGCGGCCTCCGGGATAGATAGATAGCTGGCCGATTTGGGGGGGGGGCAGCCCCCCCCCCCTAGGAGACCCCTGCCTGCCCTTCTATTATAAGAAATACAGTATTCGAGCAAATGCGATTAAATCGATAAACCTAGATTAAATCGAAAAAATTACCTGAATTACCTGTAGAAATGCTCACTTCGATGTCCACATTTCTTTTTTATTTCATTTTTTGAATTAAAATTTTAATTCCAACCCCCACCCCATTCGCAGACGCCTACATCCAAACGTGCAAAAGGCGCTATGCAGATTCCAGAACACGTTATCAACTGGGAGCCGTGGGGCAAGAATTACAAGATGTCCAGAGGGTTATGGTGCAGAATATTGAGGATGTCATTCACAGGGGTGAAGCGCTGAATAGTTGGTTTTGTTGACATGTTGGGCTTTAGTTGTGGATTATTTGGATGATTTTGGGGAAAAACAATGGATGATTTTGAGAAGAAAAAAAAAACAATAATATTTTATCGTAGGAAACCTCTGAAAAACCAATATATAATTTAATGTCTCCAAAAAGCTAGGAAAATATATAAATAAGGAATGTTTTTATATTTTCTGATATTTGTCAATATCGTAGAAAATCTCCCAAAACGAAAATATAATTTACCATCCCTCTGAAAATCTTGGAAAAATAAATCTTATATTTCTTTCTTCGCTTGCTAAATTTTTTCACACTTTGTTTTTTTGGCTCCCACTCAAATTTTTCACTTATGAGTAGTTCAAATCGAAATACATTTCGACTCGTCTCACTACTTTCGGAACACCCTCGCAGTTTTGGACGACAAAGCTGCCAGTTTGTCTGTGATGTCCAAAAAGTACCGGGCCGACGCGCGCTATCTTAATTTGCGCTCGACTTACACTAAAATCGCAATTGTTTTGGTGATTGTTGTGGCGCTTTTGTTGTTTGTGAGATTTAGGTGGTTGTGAAATTTGGATGGGTTTTTTAAAAGTGAAAATTTTGCGTTGGATTTCAGATGAAAACTCAATTGTAACCAATGATACATAAATATTAGGGATGCAATGGCTCTACACACTAGTTCACAACCGAAATTTTGAAAGCTACTAAATCAGCTTCGAATGTATTTGAGTTTACATTAATGAAGTGTCCGTCAACTACAGTTGACGGATTTTAAAAATGACCCATTTTAGTCAATTGAAATGTGTTCAAAGCTGATTTATGGGTTGTCAAAGTGTAGTGTGTGTAGGCAAAATATACGTCTTGGTTTATGGTGTGGTGTTTTATACTGTTTCACTATGAATCTTCTGTTTTCTGTGATTTGTGGTGGCGTGTGAACAACTTGTTTTGCAGATGTTAAATTCACATTTCATAAAGCTGCCTTTTTGTTATCGAACATTTTCCATCTCTAGAATTCCATTAACTTATATAAATTTCTATATTATACATAATACTGAATAATTTCCTGAAATTGTGACTTGTGCGTAGACTTGTTGTAACATTTAATTTTCATTTTTTAATTCTTGAGTACCCGATCCCGGATCCCGTGAAATTCCGGGATTTACCAGTCCCGATCCCGAAACCCCAATCCCGATCCCGATGCCGAAATCCAAAAATACCAATCCCGATCCCGAAAATTTTCAAATCCCGATCCGGAGAAACTCCCAAGTCCGGGATCCCGATCCCGGAAAAATTAGTGGAAATTATAAAAAGTGAAATAATGACGTTTTTGCATGCAAAAAAGTGGATGCAAACCCCCAGTGTCAGCTTTATGCCACTTTTCTGGCATCCAACATTGTTTTGAGACCTTTATGAACAACTGTGAATGCTAGAAAAATGGCCAAAATCTCTATCCCTAGAACCCAATCCCGATCCCGGAAAAATGACAATCCCGATCCCGTGACCCCAATCCCGGCCAATCCCGATCCCGATCCCGAAATCTCAAAAAACCAATCCCGATCCCGAAACCCCAATCCCGATCCTGATCCCGAAATCTCAAAAAGTGAATCCCGATCCCGAAAAGTCAATCCCGTTTGAACCCTACACCCAATTCATTCATGTCAAAATAGGTCTAAAAGTCTCCATGGCGCTGTCATGACTAGTGATGGAATGGCGCCATTTTGTGCGCCTTGTCGTGGCGTTGAGCACCATTTGAAACGTTGTGGCGTTTGAGGCGTTTTGAAACTTTTTATCCTGGCGCGGTGCTGTGGGAAATGGCGCCAAAAGCATTTGCGCCATTGTGGTGTAAATAAAATACCTAATGGGTCTTTTAATATTTTCGAATGGCGCCATGTTTCCTGGCTTTTTTACATCACTAGTCATGGCTATGCACATTTCCCACCTTGTATACGCTCTTACTGGTCTTTTACAGATGTTGAAATGAAAAGTATCACTTATTGCCAATTCATTGTCAAATTGCACTGTTTATCAGTCAATTCCGGTGTATACCACTGGATTTTATTGAGTTGTATCTTATAAATTTTTGTATATTAAATGCCTCGTGTATATGCACAGGTTTAGCCTTTGGAAATATTCGCTGGAGAGATATTTCATTGATATTCAACAGGTATGTTTTTATATAAAAAAACATTTCTGGGAGGTTTTCCATGTTGTTGTTTTTTTCAAAAAATTTGGAGCCGATCTTTCTCTGCGCAAAATTGGTGTATAGTCAATTTGAGTGTCCAAAACTAAGTGGCATAATGTTGACAAAATTAGCGATTCTGTGAGTGAATACATGGACAAAATCGCTCAAAAACTCTCCAAGAACATCCATCACCCACAACCCCCCCCCCAAAAAAACCCCTCACCTACCCCCCCCCCCCAGACCTACAAAAATGGCGTCGCCAAAAGTCTACGATCTACTGGTTTTGGGCGGGGGCAGCGGGGGTATAGCTTGCGCCAGACGTGCGGCGGAATTTGGCGCTAGTGTCGCCCTGGTGGAAAAAGATAGAATGGGCGGGACTTGCGTTGGTTGGGGGGGGGGGGTTGGGGTTAGTGATGCTGTGTATTTAGGTTGACATTTCTGGAACCAATTCTGTGCGGGAATGGTTTTTAAATATCGTGTTTTTTATGCATAAAGGTAGGGTTCAAATGGGATTGACTTTTCGGGATCGGGATTGGTTTTTTAGATTTCGGGATCGGGATCGGGATTGGCCGGGATTGGGGTCACGGGATCGGGATTGGCATTTTTTCGGGATCGGGATTGGGTTCTTGGGATAGAGATTTTGGCCAATGTTTTGGCATCCACAGTTGTTCATAAAGGTCTAAAAACACTGTTGGATGCCAGAAAATTGGCATAAAATGAACGCTGGGGGTTTGCGTTCACATTTTTGCATGCAAAAACGTCATTTTTTCACTTATGATAATTTCCTTTAATTTTTCCGGGATCGGGATCCCGGACTTTGGAGTTTCTCGGGATCGGGATCGGGATTTGAAAAGTTTCGGGATCGGGATCGGGACTGCTAAATCCCGGAATTTCACGGGATCCGGGATCGATTTCGGGATCCCGTTTGAACCCTACATAAAGTTACCTGGTACACAAATGACAGAAATTTTAAATGTGTTTTTGGTGTTTCGCGCAATTTGCATTCTGACCAAAAAATGTCTCTTCAAACGGGTTGTGTCCGTCAGGTGGCAATCCCGCACCCAGTAAAGTAGCAAATGTCATACAAACTTGTCAGATGTCGTGCAAAATTTCAGAGGTTCAGTAATCGAGTTTTTTCATTGAGATTCACTTGTCGCAGGTGAATGTTGGCTGTGTGCCAAAGAAAGTTATGTTTGCAACTGCCACCCATGCTGAAAAACTGCATGATATGCCTTCGTATGGATTTGATGTCAGTCTGAAAAAGTTTGACTGGCCGTGAGTGGTATTTTTTACCTTGTTAATTTTTTACATTTTATTTTTGTAAAACAACATTTATTGGCGCCCATTTTACAGAACAATCAAAAATCAAAGGGATCAGTATATCAGGCGTTTAAACGCGATTTATGAAAGTAATCTGGACAAGGTTTGAAGTTGAAAATATGTTTTCCTGCCCAAAAATATTTTAAAAAACATTCGAAAAAAAACTTCAGTCAAAAGTCGCCATGGTTCGGGGCACTGGGCACTTTGCCAAGTTTCCCAGCAGTGACCAAATGTGCATCAAAGTTAATGATGAGTATTTCACGGCAAAACACACTTTGATTGCGACTGGTGGCTACCCTGTGGTGCCGGAAAATATACCAGGTATCTATATCTTGTAAAGTGGGAGTTTACACGGATTTCATGTGATAACAATGCTTAAGTTGTAAGATGAATGAAATTTGCAATGTATAAAAGGATAAACACACGTAAATGCGTTCCAAAATTTTAATTTTACATCAACAAAATTACTCAGGTGCACATTACGGAATCACGAGTGATGGATTTTTCGAACTGAACGATTTGCCAAAGTGTGTTACTTTTTTTTGGTCATAATTAGGGTTCTTTCAAGGTCGATTTTTTTTGGCCCTACACACTAGTTGACAGTTGATATCGGGTGTCAACTGAGCCGAATGGATTCATTTTAGATTTTAGTTGACGGGTCGCCGAAAGTGTAAAAATGTACACACGATTCCAACATTAATTCCTTATCGACATTGAGGCATGTTAACTTGAAAATTGTCCTGCGACCCGTCAACTAAACTCTGAATTGACATGGAAACCAGTTGACACCCAGCCCAGTTGACACCCAACCCAATTTGTCGCATTTCTCTAAAAAAATGCGTTTTTACCTCAGGAAAGCTGTAATTGTTGGCGCTGGCTACATCGCCGTGGAGTTAGCTGGAATTTTGGCCAATTTAGGCACCGAAACACATTTGTTAATCAGATATGATCAGGTGTATTTTCAACGCTTTTTTTATGACCAAAACGTGAAAAAAGTTGACATTTTGACTAGGGTTCAAACGGGATTGACTTTTCGGGATCGGGAGCCGGATTGGTTTTTTGAGATTTCGGGATCGGGATCGGGATTGGCCGGGATTGGGGTCACTGGATCGGGATTGGGATTTTTTCGGGATCGGGATTGGAGTATTCGGATAGAGCTTTTGGCCAATGTTCAGGCATTCACAGTTGTTCATAAAGGTCTCAAAACACTGTTGAATGCCCGACAAGTGGCATAAAATGAACGCTGGGGGTTTGCGTTCACATTTTTGCATGCAAAAACGTCATTTTCTCACTTTTGATAATTTCCACTAATTTTTCCGGGATCGGGATCCCGGACTTTGGAGTTTCTCGGGATCGGGATTTGAAACTTTTCGTGGTCGGGATCGGGACTGCTAAATCCCGGAATTTCACGGGATCCGGGATCGGGATCGGGATCCCGTTTGAACCCTAATTTTGACATGAAATGTGTATTTTCACAGGTACTGCGCACATTCGATCACACTGTGAGTGAAGTGTGCACTGAAACGCTTGAGAAGGGCCCCATGAATTTGCATAAGCGGACGCAGGTTACTTTTAGGGTTTGTAGTGTCATTACTGTGTTTGTCTTCGATTGACTCGCTAAATAGTCATTAAAAATGTAAAGTTTCATCAACACAGTTTACTTGAAATTTGAATTCATTAACGAAACTGGCAAAAAAATCATTTTTTATCAGTTTGAAAATAATTTTCATAGCTTTTTCTATATTTATTCAGACTGCCCAGACCTTATTATAATCGATTGCGTTAAACATAAAAAATAAGTAGTAGCGTTTTATGAAGTCACTTTTAAGTCGAATCATTATTCACCCCCCCCCCCCAAAAAAAAAAGTCAATGGATAAAATCGAACCATGCACAAACAGATATCCGAAGTCAAACAAGTGTCCCCAGGCAATTTACATGTGAAATTGGACACCGGCAAGGATATCTCTGATGTGGATTGTCTCATTTGGGCAATTGGCAGAGTGCCACATACATCGAACTTGCAGCTTGCGCTACCGGTTTGTTTTTTACTTGTAAATGTAACTTACTGAAATTGTACAAAATCATGTAAAATGTCATGAGAAATGTCAATTGACCGATTGAAAAGACACATTTTACATGAATTTTTACACCTTACATGACATTTTATGGGCTAAAAAGCGCAAATCCATTTCCCATTTCCCAGGCTGTGAAAACTGACAAACGGGGCCACATCGAAGTCGACGGAAAACAAAATACAAATGTCCCGGGAATTTATGCGCTTGGGGATGTGTGTGGAAAGTACCTGCTCACTCCCGGTGAGTACTTTGTAAGGGATTGACAATGAGTATTGGTTTTGGAAGTTTCTATGTTAATATTTAAAGTATTTTGAAGATTATCGTCATTCTGGTTATATTATATACGAAAAGTATGCTATACCCGATATTTCGATATGCAATATGATTTAAAAGTTTCAAAAATATGCGTTGAAAACCCGTTTGGCGCCGTGTGCCATTTCTTAAAAGAAGCAGTGGCGCCCTTTTATTTTTCGCGCCGTGCTTTCAAAATGGCGCAAAAGCAAAATTAATGACGCCCTGCCAAGGCACTCTGCCCTATTTTCCATCACTAAACTTTAACGATAATAAATTTTTACAACGCTTTTTTTCAGTCGCAATCGCGGCCGGCCGACGTCTAGCCCACCGTCTCTTCAACAACGAAGAAAATTCATTTTTGGTATATGATAATATACCGACTGTGGTGTTCACGCACCCTCCTATAGGCACAGTGGGGCTGACTGAAGGTTTGTAAAGGGGCATTTACACGACTCGCACCCTTGGACATCTCAACTCAGTGGACATCTGCGCTCACTGGACAACTGGGAAAAGTGGACATCCGCGCACATTGGTATGGGGATGGTCCGGCCGTAAAGTAAACCCGGCCGTAAAGTAGAGGGTGCTACTTTAGGCCGGGCATCATTACGGCAGAGTTGTTTAAAGTACTGAACTTTTTTCAACAAAGTATTTTTTTTTAGTAACACCTGAATACAGAAAACGTAAAGTAAAAATTTTCTACTTTTACGCTGCGTAAAAGATGAGTAAACGTAAATATCTGTAAATGCTCGTTTTCTGTACTCGCGTACTTTCAAAAAGTACGCGAGTAACTGAGTACCGGTATTTTTTCGGGAGGAAACGTAAACGTATTTACGCAGCACTCGAGTATACGTATTTATCGAGTAAACGTAAATACGTTTGTACAACTATGCATTGCAGCCGGATTTACTTTACGGCCGGGTTTACTTTACGGCCGAGATCTCGCCCATTGATCTGATGTCCACTGACCAAAAATGTATACACTATGTGCATGCAATTGCCACTGAGTGCAGATGTACACTATGGACATACAGATGTCCACTGAGTTGAGATGTCCAGGGGTTATTCGGTTTTACTGTGATGGCAAAAATTGGAGTGTTCAACCAACCAATGATGAGGGAAAATTTGATCCCATCTTTAACACATTTGTCTGTTTGAATATAATTGTGTAAATTCTCGCTCAGCCGAAGCAGTATCAAAATATGGCCATGACAGCGTATCAATCTACAGTGCAAAATTCGTTCCGATGTATTATGCGATTTTGGAGCACAAAGTGATTACTATGATGAAAATAATCTGCGCTGGAAAGGAGGAAAAAGTATGTTTCTTGTAAATTTTTTGATGAAGTAATAATCCCTCCTTGAATAGTTCCCCCTCAAAAAGTCTGACGAAATAATAATCCCCCAGGGGAATTATTCGAGCAAATATGGTATCTATCCGTGGGGGACGCGTTTTGCTATCTATCTGAACCGCAAGGTTCCAAAGTTCCAAACCCCCACATCAAGGTTTTTTTTAATTTCCCAATTTCCAATCACTTCACAGGTAGTCGGTTTGCACATGATGGGCGACGGTTGTGACGAAATGCTACAGGGATTTTCCGTCGCTGTTAAAATGGGCGCTACGAAAAATGATTTTGACCAAACTGTGAGTTGTTTTTGAGATTGAGATGTGTTTTTTCTGAGCTTTTTTGAAGTTGCCAGATCGTGATGTCATGAAAAATTCCAGAAAAAGGTATTATACTTAACGATTTGACATAAAAAGTGGATAGAAATAGCCACCATTAATGCTACAGTGCGCGCAGATATTTTGCTTTGCGTGCGCCGGTCCGCATAAGCTCCGCCCACTTTGGTGTGAATGCCCGCGAGCGCTAAGCACGCATTTTCGGTCAGGCGTGTCACTTTTGCGTGTGGCTCAAGAATGAAGTGAAATTGCTATATATCTTACATTTCGCATGGAACGCACATATTTTGAGGTGCAGAGAGGTATTTTCGCTATTTTCGTCTATATAGATGATTATATACCCATTTTTAGTCTATTTTATTTCATCGATTTCGAAACAATTTTCGGCCGGCTGTTTTTGGCTGGCTGCCGAGTTCCCGTACGGGTCTCGTCGTCTGGTTATTTACATAGCCGAAAAAAAATAAAAAACATAAATTTCTGCGCGCACTGTACCTCTTGGCTCCACAGCTATTCTATGGCTGTATATTTGTAAAATCACAAAGTACTGCCAGTCGTAAATGTTGACATCCATATTTAGCAGTTTTTTTAACAAAAATGGTCGTTAGAATACATCCATTTTCCATCCTCAATGAATACAGTTTATATTCTTCTTCCTAGATTGGTAAATATGTACACACATAAAGCGTATATGGACTGAAATGAAAATACTGCATCTCCCTCTAATTAGCTCCTTTCAAATTTTTCTGGTGAAAATATACTGCTAAGGTAGGGGTATTTCAAATATATGGTATATATGTATTCTGTCAAATATAGAGTTAGATCCATCAAAATATGATAATTTTGCTAAAAAAAACTTGTCAAAGTCAATATTTATTATGACATTTGGTTTTGCATGTTCAAAGAAAAGTATGATAGTTTAAACCATATTTGACTTATGTTTCCAACTTTTCGCAGGTGGCCATTCACCCTACAAGTTCGGAGGAATTAGTTACGATGCGCGGCCCCCAGAAAAGCACGCTGAAATTATAGATAAATATTTCTGGGTACTGTATATTGAGCTTATTCACATTTACTTCAGATTTCGACCGATCTATTTAAAAAAAAAAGATTACGTGTGATATTCTGGCGTAGCTTAAACGTTGTTTCGTAGATTTGTCATAGCATTTATAATTTGTGTCGATATTTTGTGAGCATCTGATGCCTTGTATTTATAGTCCAATCGAAGTTACAATACCGGTAGAATTACTGTAGCGATAATTTTGTATTTTTATTACCATTGACCAAATGGAAATACTCGAACCTTTTGAACCGATAAAAAAGTAGTTTGCAAATTCCATGCCTACTGCACACGTTTTTAAACTTGTAATTTTAAAGTACCTTTTTTCTGGTAGCACTTGTCTTTTCAGTTGGTAAGGTGCTCAGTTGGCCTCAAACATACCGTAAATCAAATAAGTTATTTTTTTCATCAAAAGGTTCTTTTGAGTTATTTGAAAGGGGGGGGGGTATTTTCCACAGAATGCAAAAATGAGGTTTTTTATTTAATCATAAAGTGGAATACATGTACGTGGAATCCTTATTGAAGCAATAAAATAAGTACCAGTACTCCAGTCGTAAAATAATACATATTTTTCAAGCTACATACATCAAAAGTTATGCGAGGGGAGGATTTTTTTCCTCACTCGGCTAAAATGGGGAGTAATTCGAGGGAGGGGGGGGGGGGTTGACGGGGGTTTTATTCGAGGATTTACGGTATTTTGCAAATGTTCTCACACTCACTTTCCCTCTGTTTTTTTTTTCGAGCATTTATTTATTGTATGTTACCTTCACAGCGAATTTAGGATTTTTGTATCACATAAAATTAGTGATATATAGTGGTACTATCGCAGAACTTTTAATTTCCTTGTATCGAAGAAAAATAAATCTGTGGCCTTGGGTTGCTTTTGGTATTTGCAAAACATTTACACTGCGTAAATAAAAAACATCGCCTCTACATATTAAAATACTTACTAGGTATACTGTTTATTTTTAACTTTTCCATACATTCCCATTAACAACGACTAAATTTCACGTTTTTACGCTTTCACACTTTTAAACAACAGAAATCTGACATTTTTTCACTTCAGAAAGTGGCTCTTTTTTTCTATATAAAGTGACATATAAATGGCGGCTTTGGTGGCTTACGAAGCTAGTAGCAGCGACGGGGAATCTTCAGATGACAATTCAAAACGTGCGTGCGATTTTTTGGGGCCTTGCGATTTATTGTAAAATGTTGAAAAGTCTTATCCAAGTTGAAATAGAAATGTTCATGGTGGAAAGTCAACAGGAATTAGAATACCAAAAAATATGCGTTAAATGCATTTGAGTTGACCGGAATGAATCATTTTCGATCTCCGCCCAAAGTTGTTAAAATACAGTATTTTTTGTAAGTGTAAGTGTAAATACACTTTCCAAATTTTGAGTATGGATACCAAAAGTGTAAGGTATTTTAAAAATACCTAGGAAAGTGTAAAAAAAGTGTAAGTGTAAAAATTTGATTTAGAAAGGGCTCTCACTGTTGAGCATTATAATACACCACTGTTTTCACCTTTAGATCAATATATTTGTTGTTTTTATTCATCATTTCACATTTTACTGCCTTTTATGAAACATTTCAGACTGTAGCAAATACTGTAGTGGTATGAAGTTCACTTATAATGGCACGTTTTCAGTGTTGATATTTACTGATTAAGCAATGCGATACACACTGCTTAAATGCAAGATTGGACATGCAGCAAATGTCAATGCAAAAGCCAGTTGACTTTGTGTCCAGCTGGTGAATTTCCATTGATCTTGTCCTTTTTACAAAAGTAAATATGTTGAAACTGTAGAATACCATGAGTACTGATCAAAGGTTGGAGATCAAAGGCCAGTTTGTACATTTGCCATATTTTCTACATTCAATGCATAACTGCATGTGTGCACTGTGCAGTTATTTTTTGTACATGACCCTATTTTATGCTTTCTCAAAAGCATAAAACAGGGCCATCTGAAAGAAAAAATACACTTTCTGTACCCGGGTATTTTGCTTAGGAAAGTGTAAAAAAAGTGTATGGGTATTTTATGAAAGTGTAAGTGTAAGTGTAAATATAAATACCCATTTACCCGGGTATTTCGGGTAAGTGTAAATACATGTTCGCAACTCTGTCTCCGCCAACATTAGTTGACGGGCTTCTAATTCCGATGAGTTAAATGTGTCGAAAGCTGATTGATCAGTAACCGAAATTTATTAAACTAGTGCCACCCACGGTTACACATTCCATTTTTGGCAATGAAACCTACCACCCCCAACATTCCCTTTCAGCAAACTCCGGCCAGTCCCCGAACCTTCCTCCGTCAACTGCCCAACTTTCGTCAACTGCAAAACAGGGCCCAGGTGAACAGCCACGGGACGATGTGCTAGAAACTATTGTCATGCGGAAGGGGTGGGAACTGAAAGAGGCCCCTGAACCCCCGAAAAAGAAGTTTGTTTGGGTGGGATTGTGTGAATGTGATATTTTTGATAGTCGCTAGTCACGCTTTAGAAAAATTGAATTACCCCCCTCGAAAACCCCCCAGGTCTGAGTGAGCTGGGGCAGGGGTTTTGTAGGTTTGTACCCCAGTGGGGGTTCAGATCGATAGTGAATCGCTGGTCACGGGATAGATTAAAAAAATTATCTGGGGGGATTTGCGAGGGTTCAATATATTGGAATTTTCAAGGTTTAGAGGGTGGAAACAAATATCATCGCGAGAATAGGTATCTAAACAAAAAGATATCGGGTAAAAGGCACACGAATTAGTGGTTCTTGAAGTTGAAAATTGGCAAAAAGGTACGGAAATTCACGATTTTGAGCAAAAATTGCGGAAAAATTTCAAAAAATCGATTCAAATACTAGTCCCCCGTACGTTAACAACCCCTCCAAAAATTTCTCAGACAAGGCCGCGTTCAAATCCGCCTACCCGAATTAAACGCCGGCGAAAAGTCAGATTCATCAGATGACGAAACGACGCAGCCAAAAGACGCTGATCCTCAAGCTGCGACAAAGTGCAGTTTGCTTGGCATGTTGCCAAGTGTGAATTCTGGTGGCAGTCCCGCACCCTGTAAAGTATCAAGTCAAGTGTCAAATGTCATGTAAAATGTCATACAAATCTGTCACTCAATGTGTAAAAGTTTAGTAAAAAAGTCATGACATGTTGCATGACATTTGACACTTTACTTTACACTTTACAGGGCGCGCGACTGCCCCTGGTTCCAGATCGAGTAGTCTCTTTGGCATTGCGATGAAACGTAAAGCTGACGTTTTGAGCAAAAACGTTGACGTTGGGAAGGATGCTAAAAAGGCAGAATATCGTTTTGTTCCAAGTCAGGCGCAAGCGAAAAAGGTCCATTTTTCCTTTGTAGAATTTGTCTGTTTTAGTGTTTATTGACAAATGACAATTTTTGCACATAGCTACATATTTTTTTCATATAAGAAAATTTGTCGTTGATCATTTTCACGAATTTTCAATTCCACAAATGAAATTTTTAGGTGAACGTCGACACATTTTTTTGCTAATGACAAAATTTCATGTTCAAAAATTGTCATATGTCAATTTGACGAATAAATTATGACTAGCGTTTTGTAAAACACAAACATGACCTACGTTTTTATCCCAAATCCGACCTACATATATTTATTGTAACTTTCATCGATTTTATCAACCCAAACATTGTCGTCATATCAAAACCGGTTAATTTTTTCGTCAATTTTATTGCGCAGAAAACAGCGGCGCCGCTGAAACCAGTCGCTTCAGGAAAAACTTCAGCAAATGATCAGAATAGTGATGATGATATTGAACAGGACAATGTGGATTTTGTCGGACTGAAGAGCGATGTTTCAGGGGATCAGTTGGAATTCAATGGGGAGGAACCACTTTTTTACAATGAGGTGAAGTTTTACAATTTTACAGTTTTTGGCTTCAAATGGACCGTTGACCCCTAATTTTCTCAAAAACTAGATACCGTATATGCTCCAATAAGGCGACTGTCGGTTTATTGTTTTCAGCACATTTTTGGGGGTCGCATTATTGGAGGGGTCGCTTTATTGGAGAGGGTCGCATTGTATTTTTCGACACCTCAACAACTCAACTGTTCATGTAACTCTAGTATGAGCATATGGCATTGTAAAGAAATTTTGCCCTTGCAATATAGCGATATGTATACCCTTGTGAATTGCCCCATCAATTCATTTGTAAAATGATTGCCGCATCATTTTCTTACGTCCATTTTTTGTTTTTCTTTGGGGGTTGCATTATTGGAGAGGGTCGCTTTATACTTACACAATGTGCCAAAGGGGGTCGTACTATTGGAGATGTCGCTTTATTGGAGGGGGGTCGTCCTAATAGAGCATTTACGGAAAACCGATGACCCGTGTGTAATTTTTCGTAGAACACGAAGAAAAATGTATTTTCCTAGAAAATGTGAGAAAGAGAATGAAGAAGGAAAGTGAAGCTTTTGATTTTGCTGAAATACTTCATTTCGTTGACAAAAGTCTTTGAAAATTGTTTCACATTATTCGGTGCACATTTCAACTATGGTCCTACACACTAAAATCGAAGTTTCTAAGGCTCACAGATCAGCCTTGAACGCATTTGAGTTACCCGAATGAGATGATCGTCAACTACAGTTGGACGAGTTTGAAAATGACTCGTTCCGGTAAACTCAAATGCACTGCAAAGCTGATTTATTTCAATTGATGGTGCAGTGTGTGTACGCAGGCACTTTAAATAGGTACAATTAGGGATGGAAAAAGCGTTTTTTCATCGGCACCGCGCTTCTAAAAAGCGTTTGTTTGAAAAGCGCTTTAAAAAAACACCTTTAGAAAAAATTGCTGGGAGCCTTGCTGTTGAAAAAGCGTTGGTCATCTCTAGGCACAATACAACTTCATAAAACCCCCACAGGACGGCACTTTGGGCGCGGAGCACAGCTCAACGGAGGCGAACAGTTCGGACATGCACCCGTCGCTGCCGCCCGACCACCCGGCCATGGCTTATAATATGGCTAATGTGGATCAAGACCAAGGGTGCGTTGTTGCACTTTTTGCACTTATTGAGATTTTGAATGTGGCAGTGGAATTTGGCGACTTTTATATTGAGTTGAATTTAACTTATGTAAAACTTATGTTTAACTTGAATGTAGCTTTAATTAAGCATCTAAAAAATTGTGATCTCGATGGTGAACTTCATGTGAATTTGAGCGAAAATAGCGCGTGAAACGATGAGCACAAAATGGTGGAAAATTTCAGTTCGGCAGAAAACTGGTCGATCAACTAAAATTCCCATTAAATTTTCAGTAAAATCGGGCTATCGGAATTTGGACAGGCTTCGTGATGGGCGGGACTTTCTCTGAAATACCACCCATTGTCTATCCACTATCCACTGCCAAAGTCTCATACTTTTACATATCTAGCGCCCTACTCGCGCCCTACATTCAAATTGAACCCTACCCCAGGTTGGATGGACCATCCACAAGCGGCGGTAGCAATATCCAACCGTCAATTTCTGACGAGCGAGCCAGACAATTGATCAAAACGCACGAAGTCGCTGTGGGAATGGAGGAACATATGGCTGAGGCGCTGGCTGGCAGCGTGCCAATTGTCGATGTGAAAGTCGACTCTGCGCTGGGTGAGTTTTGGGGGTTGTTTTTTTGGAGGGGGGTATTTTGTGCTGGGGTTGGCAAGCGATTTTTCAACGGATTTTTTTAAATCCGTACCTTCGTCGGGGGGTTTTAAAATCGGGATCGTTAAAAAACGATATTTTTCCGACCGTGTGTTTTTTGACTAATTGGTAGACACGAATTCTGTGTCGTCATGTGATTTTTATCCATGTGCCAGTCCCGCACCCTGTAAAGTGTAAAGTCAATTGTCATGTGTGATGTCATACAAAGTTGTCAAATGTCATGCAAAATGTCAATAGTTCAGTAAAATATATTTTTAGATTTTGAAATAGTTGACATTTTACATGACATTTGACACCCTAACTTTCCACTTTACAAGGTGCGGGACTTCTGGTGAAATCATCAAAAAGTCCCAAATTTCCACTCAGGTCCGAACGTCCGTGAGAATTTACTGAAACACATGCACAGCGGGTCGCTGGTGGGGCAAATGGTGTCGCAGAAGGAATTAGAAAAGGATAATCCTGGAAATGTGGCCAGGCGAAAGCACCAGATTACTTATTTGGCGTATTGTGTGAGCATTTTTTTCTGCTGCCCTATTTACCGTATTTGCTTGAATAATTTCCCCTTGAATAATCCCCCTCGAATAATTCCCCCTGTAAGATGAGTGAGGAAAAAATATTTACCCCCTTGAATAATCCCGTGGAATGTGTTAATAGAAACATGCTTGAAAATTTTGACGAAATAGTTTTTCCTCCCCTTGAATAACCCCCCCCCCTCAATAAGTCTTTCTAAATAATAATTCCCCAGGGGATTATTCGAGCAAATACGGCATTTGAAGAGTTTCATTCCAAATGTGTATTGATCTTTCAAAATCGCGTTTTAAAGTTTGGCAGTGGCCCGACATCGCCATGTTTGGGCGACAAAGCTTGCCCCGCACTTTTCAGATACCTTGAACATTTGTCTACATTTTTCTATTCCACAAATTTTGTCGGCCGGCAAATATTTTGGGAATTATGTCATAATGGCCCTACACACACTAGTTCTCATCGTGACATGTGTGAAAACCGAAATGGCGACATGGCGACATTCAGCCTACTCTTATTGCATGCTATATGTGCTTTAGTTTACAAATTTTCAATTTGTAACTTTTATTGAATTGAATTCAAATTTAATTAAATTCAATTTAATTGAATTCAGATTAAATCATTCAACCGGGTTCATTTATTCGCATTTTAAAAAATTTCAGTTTTCACACGAAGTCACGGTGAAAACTAGTGTGTGTAGGCACATTTTGTAAAACATCCAAAAAAAGGGAGTAAATCTGAATATTTGCAATTCAAAGTGAAATAAATGCTAAACTATGCATTGTGGAGCAAAACTGAGCCTGCCATTAAAAAGTTCATGTCGAAAAGTACCTCGACCTAAATTTTCAGATCAATATATACACGCATTTTTGATATATAGTGTAAATAGATTTGAAAATTCACGTATGCACATTTGGAAATGAAACTTTTGTTTGTAGGGAAAATCCGGCCGGCTCTTCGCGAGCGATCCGGAGCACGCGTGCACTTTTGGAAATGAAACTATTTTTTTGGATATGTGCACTTATGAAATGAAACTCCGGTGGTCCGAGATGGATACGTGCACATTCGAAATGAAAGTTCTGTTTTTCATAGGGGATCTGAGATGGATATGTACACTTTCGATGTGAAAATTGCGATTTTCATGAAAAACGGTACACTGTATCTTGGCAACGAAATGGACTATAACCCTAATTTTTTTTGCTCAAATGTGAAAAACTATACGTGGAAGTCAAATCCACGCTTAACTCGATTTTTCTGGATTTGGCGCTTGTGCACATTTGGAATGAAACTCTTCATTTGTGCATATTCAGCTAGTGTTTCTGTGTATTAGTGATGGGAACTTCCGTGTGAGGGTTCATGTAGCCTGGAAATCACGTGTGTAAATTCAGCTAGCTATTTGTTTAGAATGTATAATTGGTGAAAATTAGTACCAATTTGGTGCAAAAATGCAGGCAAAAGTGCGCGAGGAAGAACTAAAAGAAGATTGGTCCCGTGCCAAGCAAAACAAGCGCATTTCCAGACAGAAGTACGGCTTTTGAATTCCGTTTTCGGTTGGATAATCTACGTTTGTTTTAGGCGGCCCGTAAACTAGTTGACACGCGTGTGTCAACTAGTGTGCGGGCCGCCATACTCTTTATGTTGTAATTTTTTACCGCCTGTTGCCAGTCCCGCACCGGTAAAATGTCATTTAAAATACATAATGCCCAGTAATATTTTTTAATCTATTTATTGTGACTAATATTGTTTTTTGATAGGTTACTGGGTACGGTACTGGCTTTATTTGTAACTTTTTTTCTATGCGA
Organism: Sphaerolaimus hirsutus; assembly: GCA_964036195.1. Lineage (NCBI taxonomy): Eukaryota > Metazoa > Nematoda > Chromadorea > Monhysterida > Sphaerolaimidae > Sphaerolaimus > Sphaerolaimus hirsutus. Next base: position 23,666,005 of record OZ038453.1, on the reverse strand, counting down.
TTTTGAGTTTATCCATAAAATTTCGATCAATGATATTTATTGCGCTATCTGAATACGGAAATGTTCTTTTTTTAACTTCTTATTGCGCAAATTTGTATTTATTGGCTGCCACCATTATAATCTAAATACGTGCTCGATAAAAATTCCAAAAGCATTTATCAGTATTTTTCGTGGTAATTCGAGATAATACGGTATGTGGAGAAAACGAAAACTTCCAATTAGCATTCATATTCAAATGTCAACTAAAAACGCAATATGATGATTAGCATTCCAAATATCTCGGGAGATTTATATATATTTTTAATATGAAAATAAAAAAAATATCATTTATCTTTTATCTGCGTTTTTGCTGAGAGATATTCAATAGATTATTTTTGAGAGATTTTCTGAGATTATATTTTATTGAGGCGTCTACTTCTAAAAGTCGACAAGTCCAAAAGATGAAAATCTCGAGTTAGGCCCGGAAACGTCATCTGGGGCTACTTCCGCATATTTTTCTATCATTTTCCATAAATTTTTTGACCTCACATGCCCATATGGCAAAGTGCCAAATTTGACATTTTTTGGGAAAAATGCAAAAATTTCGGGCAAGAAGTCGACAAGTCCACTTAGTTTAGAGCAAGAAGTCGACAAGTCCATCCTCTTCGTCCCTTTTTAATGGGAAAAAAATAGCAAGAAATGTGATATGTCCGTCATGGACAGATACTTCTAAAAGTCGACAAGTCCATAAATTGCCCATAAGGCAGCTTGGTCGTCGCCGGGAACAAAAATGTTCTCTACTGCAAGAATGCGACAAGTCCATTTCCCTCCCAAAAACAGTTTTGCTCTGACCGAATGGAAATCTATGGACACCCTATTTTTCACACATAGGTTGAGAGCAGGGGCTGAAAATTTGACATTTTATTGTCAACATATGGAACTGAATGGAAAGCATGAGAGAGCCAAATAGGCCACGCACCACAGGCCTGGAATTGGATCGGAAACTTAAAATGCGATTTACTCAAAATCACATTTTGTGGACTTGTCGACTTTTAGAAGTAGAGGCCTCAATTGTATTTTCTGAAAAACACCCATTTTGGAATGCTAATCGTGATTATTTTTCAGAAAACATTCCACCACGGAGCCGCCCCGCACACTACACAGTAAAAAAAGTTAAGTACTAAAATGTCTCCATTAAAATAAAAATGAAAAAAAATTTATCACTATGAACTTTTGACATTTTGCATGACGTTTGACTGCATGGAAATATCGATATTCGAAAAGTGTTTTCGATTTTTTCTGGATATTTTTGGTTGAAAATGCATCAAAAATGCAGCAATACTAATTAAAACCCACGTGAGGCATTTTACATGACATTTAACACTTTGCAGGGAAGTGCACTGAACGGCCACCAGGTGTCACTCCCAAACCATGTAAAATGTCAAATGTCACACAAAAAAGTGTGTAATGTCATGAAAAATGTCAAAAAACAGTTGAATTTTTTTTTGTGGAAAATTATGAGTGTAAGCTTTGCCGACCAAAATGCACCCATTTCACAACCATTAATCATTAATCACAGTTAGTAGACCCAGACGGAACCCAATCGCAGGGTGTACACGCCCTTGGATTAGTTCGCATGTTACATTTGCCTGCTCGTTTGCGGCGGAAAATCACGTCATTTTTGCGGCCGTTTGAACTTTGAATGTCCTGGTTCTCTGTGTAGGGTAATTTATAGTTTGACGAAAAGTTTAAGGTGAAACGACAGGGGGGTAGTCGCGGGCCCTGGAAAGTGTAAAAGACTCTGTAAAATGTCATGGGTCATGTAAAATACTCTGTAAAGTGTTACTTTTCGACATAAGATTTGGATACGATACAATACAATTTGATACATAGGTATGACACTTTACATGACATGAGGATCATTTACATGACATTTTACTGGGTCTTTTATAGGTTTTTTATAGGACATTTTATAGGGTTTTTTAAACAATTTACAGGGTCTGGGACTGGCGCAGGTCCAGTCTCAACAAATTACGAATACACAAGAAGGCGGAGATATCTAGACAAGCTGATTTCACAATTTGCCAACAACATTTCACAATTTTTGGCAATATTTTTCATTTGATTTGTCAACAAATACTGAATTTTGGTGTAAAATTCATATCTCGGGAACTTACTGGAGCTTTTTGGATTATTTTTAGATATCGGTGATTGCTTTTAAATTTAGGCATTGATATCTCTAACTGTTCCTGTGTATGTGTACTTTGTTGTGACTGAATTTGTTGTTTTATCTTTTAATTTTTTTGTCAAGCTTAACAGTCGTCACTTTACGTAATTTTTCATACGCCGTAGTTTTTGTGCTTGACGCCACACACACTCTGAAAAATATACCCCCTGTGGGTATTTCAGGGAAATATGTAAGAAAAATATAAAAACCCATAGAATAATCCCCTTTAGGCATATAAACAATAATGATTTTTGCATCCAATTTGAACAAAACTTGCACGTTATTTAATAAATAAAACATATTTCATGAAATCAGTTAATAGAAACATGCTTTAAAATTTTACAATATAATAAGTCCCCGCTCGAATAGCCCCCCCCCCAAAAAAAAAAAGTCCGGCGAAAAATAATTGCCTGGGGGATTATTCAAGTATAGACAGTAATTTGAGTTTACCATACCACAGCTAAACATTTTTTATATCCGTTCAAAGTAGTTGACTGAATCCCTGGCTGGTAAATCCAAATGTGTTTATAAAAGGTTTATTAGCTTTGAAAGTTTTGATTGTGGAATGTTTGTAAGATTTTCAAACTGTAAAAATTAATTTTCAAAATTCACCGCACCTGTTTTGACTGGGGCGGCAGAGCAAAGCGCCGCACACACTGAACAGAGGAGGAAAATCAAGAAAAGTGCATCACTTCGAATGGTTTTCATTGTGTTTATTTGACCTTTTGCTTGGAAGTTGGAAGGCTCAAAAAGTAGTGTGGTTTGATTGGCACTGAAACTGGATACGGCATGCTTTATAAAAATAATCCAATCAAATTTACATTTTGCAATTTTCATTTTTACAACGACGGAATACGTATTTGCATGTGACCAATGTCACAAATTCATATTTTTATGATGTAATAGATCGAATGATTCATATCAGTCGCTAGAAATTTGGGATTTTGCTCGTTGTAAATCGATCACGATTTAGCTAATGCTACCGAAGTTAGATATGCTACCGTATATAAAATATGTACATACCGTATATCCTCGAATAAGACCCCAGGGGAGTTATTTTTGCGTCAGAAGTTTTGGAGGGGGAGTTATTCAAGAAGGAACGTTATTCAAGCGGGGGGGGGGAGTTATTTTTTTCTCGGAACTTGCACTTTTTTCCTTGCGTGAATGCATTCCATCAATTCATGATCCAGGTATTAAACAGTTCAAAAACAAAACAAAAAAACAAGGTTTTCATGCTAGAATTACCGTAGTGTTCATCAGCATCTGAATTAGGTATGCTATTTTACCGTACATAAAATCTGTATTTTTATTATTTTCATCTACAGGGTTCATATTTGATAGTTTATTCTACATAAATAGGTACGTACATCAACAGTTATCTGACTAAGCGATATATCTTCTGGTCCCAAATTCAATTCACACAATCACAGTCAAGTTCTGACAAGATGGCAAAAATTTATGCCCGGCCCAAAACTAAGTGGACTTTTTGCTGAAATTTTTTGCATTTTTTGCTAAAAATGTCAAATTTGGCACTATGTCGTATGGGCATGTGAGGTCTGGAAATTTATGGAAAATTATGAAAAATGTGCGGGAGTTGCCCCAGATGACGTTTCCGAGCCTAACTCGAAATTTTCATATTTTGGACTTGTTGACTTTCAGAATTGGACGCCTCAATTGAATCTCTCTGAAAAACGCAGAGAAAACATAAAGGATACGTTTTTAATATTTTCTTCTCATAAAACAAAAATAATTTGATCTCTGCGGCAAAAATGGAGAAAAAATTAAAAAAATAAAAGATTTTTTTTTATTTTCATATTAAAAAATATAAAACTCTCGAAATTTTGGAACGCTATCCCAATTTCATCTGTCAGCACTATCCCACATAATTTAGACACCCCGGTTTTAGGATCATACTGCAGAATTTCTCACAAGCCGCCTGGGGGCAGTCCCAAGCCCTGTAAAGTGTAAAGTAAAGTGTCAAATGTAAAGTCAAATGTAAAGTAAAGTGTCAATCAAAACAAAAAAGAAAAGATTTTATTACTGAACTTTGCATGACAATTGACAGTTTACTTTGCATTTGACTTTACACTTGACAGTTTACTTTGCATTTGATTTTACACTTGACACTTTACTTTACACTTTACAGGGCTTGGGACTGCCACCTGGTTTCCCTGAAGGCACGCAACTCCTATTGACCCCACACGGCATTTCCTATTGTTCAACGCACGCATCATTGTCAAATTGGTGAAGCCTATACTGTCGTTTGTTCGCTGCATAGTGTCGTATTTGCATCGAATAGAGGTTTTGTGGTTCCCTGTAATGGAATTGTGATTACCAGTGAAGTGCGATTTGGGTGTTTTAACATACTTTATTACCTCGAAATACCGCAATACGGGTGTTAATTATTTCGCCAGCAAAATTTGAGGTGGGGTTAATTCGAGGGGGGGGGGTATTATTTCGTCAGAAATTTTCGTAAGGATCGTGCTGAAGAGTAGGCATTTTCGTACACTAAACTGGTAATAAATGCGTCCAAATAGGATATATTTGAACATAAAAACGTAGACTGCTACACAAACAAGACTATGTAGCAGCGATACAAATAAGCAGTAATAAATACATCATGTACACTGCATACATGATGTACATCATTCTGGAGGGGGTATTTCCAGGGGGGTTTATTATTCCCCCGGCCCATTTTGAGGGGGGGGGGGCTAATGCGAGGTAATACGGTACAACGCTACTTTCACAAAGTACAGGGTGCGGCAATTTAGACCAACGCTTTAGATTTTGAATAACTTGACACTGGGCTGTCGAATCAAGGTCAAATTTTAGGTGACCATTAACAACTAAATAGGAAAGCTGTCAACAAAATATGGCTGCGATCGCTTTACTGGATCAAGAGTTATTCAAGCTATCGCTATTGTTAACTGACGCCAGAAAGAAAATGCCTGGCGCTAGCGCCAAAAGAAAAAGCGCCATGGCGCTTTTGGTGCTGGAATGCACAATGCACGCTTGGCGCCAAAGTCCTGGCGCTTTTTTACAGCACTACTGGTGGCAGTCCCAAGCCCTGTAAAGTGTAAAGTAAAGTGTCAAATGTAAAGTCAAATGCAAAGTAAAGTGTCAAATGTAAAGTCAAATGCAAAGTAAACTGTCTATTGTCATGCAAAGTTCAGTAATAAAATCTTTTCTTTTTTGTTTTGATTGACACTTTACTTTGCATTTGACTTTACATTTGACACTTTACTTTACACTTTACAGGGCTTGGGTGGGACTGCCCCCTGATGGAATCCCCATGCTGATAAAGTCATGTGTTTATATAAGATTTATAATCCTTATTTAAGTTTTGGTTGTCGAATGTTTGTAGAATTTTCAAACTGCACAAATATAAAAAAAATCTCACCGCACCTGTTTTGAGCGGGGCAGCAGAGCAAAGCGCCGCACACACTGAACAGAGGAGGAAAATCAAGAAAAGTGCATCACTTTGGACGGTTTTCATTGTGAAATATTTATTTGCCCTTTTGCGTGGAAGTTGGAAGGCTCAAAAAGTAGTCTGCTTTGATTGGTACTGAAACTGAACACGGCACGCTTTATAGAAATAATACAATCAAATTTACATTTTGTAATTTTCATTTTTACAACAACTTAAATGCACATAGCATTTACGTAGGTATTTGCGTGCGACGAATGTCACAAATTAAATTGAATCATTATATTCAAAACTACCTATCAGTCGCTATAAATTTGGGATTTTGGTCGTTGTAAACCAGTCACTATTTAGCTAACGTTGCCGAAGTTAGATAAACCGTATATAAATAAAATATGTGCCTATTTATATGATTTTCATCTACAGGGTGCATTTTTGACAGGTTGACATGAATTGACATAATTTAAAAAATAAAACTGACTAAGCGATATCGTTTCTGGTCCTAAATTCAATTCACACAATAACATTAAAATTCTGACAAGATGGCAAAAATAAATGCCCAACAAATGAGTGAAGTTATATTTAGACAATGTAGCCTGGCAATGGAGAATAAAATTTTGAAGTTGAAATCACATCGACCCGGGTCGGGGCCACTCAAAAACCCTGTAAAATGCAGAATGGTCAGCAAAAAAATCCAAGAAGAATTTGACATTTTTACAGGGCATTTTACACTATGGGAATTTGCATCACATTTTACATGGCGCGTGACTGCTCCCTGGAGGTCATGTATGTGTCATGTGAAAGACCTGTAAAATGTTATGTAAATGAAAGACCTGTAAATTACATGACGCATGACATCTTACACGGTAAATTACATGACACACGACATTTTACAGGGTCTGGGACTGGCACCTGGTCCCAAATTTACCTGTCAGCACTATCCCACCACCCCATAATATGGACACCCTCGTTTCAAGTTAACAATGCAGATTTTCATACAAGCCCTTCTGTTTCTGGCCTGGCGGCACATCATTGTTAAATTGGTGAAGCCTATGGCGTCGTTTGTTCGCTTGCGACGGAATATATCGTATTTGCGTTGGATTAAGGTGTTATGGTTACCTGTGTGTGATGGGATGATTTTACCTAGATAAATATATCAAAAATGATGATTTTCACGAAATTCTAGTTAAATAAATGCAATGTCAGAGCACTCAAACAAGAATATTGATCAGTCACTCTGGAAAAATCAAGAAAAAATATAAAATAAACATAAATAAGTCATATTTTTACTCATCCGAATATAAAGTTTTTGATTTTCTTAGGTTCATTTTTAAAATTTTCGGGAATGGTAGTTGGGACGTGCCATAGTTTCTAGTAGATTTCTCATGTCTCAAAGTTTGGAACATCTGCAGAAATAAAATGGCGGCTCGCACAATACTTAACACATTAGTCAACTCAGATTTCAGCCACTCAACTCAACTGTGTTGTGTCAACTCAGATTTGGCTTCACGTGTCGCAGAGCGATCTCCAAATGCACATGCGGCAATGTTGAAAAATACAAATCACGGCAAATGCATTGGAAGATCGCTGTGCGACACGTGAAGCCGTAACCTGAGTTGACACAGACCAGTTGACATCGACTAGTTGACATAAATGTGTCAACTGGTGCGTGGGCCACCAATACGTTCAAACCTGCTGATGCAGTGAAATCAAATATCAGGCATAGTGAAAACAGCACCATAGCAAACTTTGCACAAATTATTTCCATCGTGCATTTGATTTTTTATGCAATTTCAAATCTGAAAATCTCGATTTTCTTTCTGCAGCTTGAGATCTTTGTTGTGTTCGTGGGCTTTGTATAAAAATGCGTATACAGGTATCCATGTTTATAACAAAATCGCATTTTTCACACATTTTTTTGAGGATCCCTTTGTGTTGTCACTGGAAATATTCATGTTTACACATTTATGTTGCAAATCGTTCCAAGTTAAAACATCATTTTCAGATAACTTGGATCTCGACTATAGTCAATTACCTATTTACATTTGTTCATTGCAATTTGTGATTTCAAACGTAATTTCCAATTTTTGGAAGAACTGTTCTATCTGGTAAATTTTGGCTCTCGTCATGTTTATTTTACATAAAATATGATTTTTATTGACTGTACTTGATGTTGATTTCCTTGATACCGTATTTCCTCGAAATACCCCCAGACCCAGAGGCTTCATTTTTCCAGAATGGAAATTTTGAGGGGGGGGGGGGGGGTATTTCGAGGGAGGGGGGCTTTTTCTAGGGGTTTATTATTTAGCCATAAATTTTCGTAAATACCGTAGTAAAGAACGGGCTTTTACATACCAAAGACTGGTAATAAACGTCACCAAACGGGACATATTAGGACATACAAACGTAGAACATACAACTTATAGCTATACAAACCAGAGTTGTTCAAAGTACTGAACTTTTTTCAAAGTATACGTAAACATAAAGTATTTATTTTTTACTCACCCCTTTAAAACAGAAAACGTAAAGTAGATTTTTTCTACTTTTACTCATGAGTAAACGTGAGTAAACGTACTTTTCCCCGCAGCAAACGTAAACGTGAGTACTTTTGAGAAATGTCGCCAAATTTTTTGAGAAAAGTCTCTCAAAATCAGTCGTTTTCATAACTTTTCACCTATTTTACACTATGTTTAACTATATTTTTGGTTCTATATCCATTTTCGACTAGTTTCCTGTATTTTTAGCTCATTTTTCCTTCTATGCCTTTAAAAACCTATATAAAAGATGATCTAAAATACGTTTTCTGTACTCGAGTACTTTCAAAAAGTATACGTAAAAGCGAGTACCAGAACTTTTTTCGGAGGAAACGTAAACGTATTTAATCTGTACTCGAGTATACGTATTTATCGAGTAAAAGTAAATACATTTTTACAACTATGATACAAACTACCTACTGTACATAAACACCTTCCCGATCAAGTCCGGCCGCCTATTTTTTTTTCACTTAGCAGGCCATATCTCCGGTTGCGGGAGGGGTGGAAAACTAAAACTTGGGTGGTATATAGGCGCAACCCCCCACTACCCCGCATGAATAAATGGGGCAGCGGCGACTCACTATAGAGGGGGTCGCCATATACGTGAAAAAAAATTGCAGCGTTTTCACTGTCCCGCACAGGTCCGGCCCCCAGTTGATTTCTTACACTGCGGGTCCCGTATCTCCAGCTGTGGGAGGGGTATAGATCTAAAATTTTTGGGGATGTGTCGCCAACACCCCTCCCCTACTATACACTGGCCAGGCGGTTTTTGGCAACTCACCACAGTGTGGGGTGCAAAGTTTAAAATTTATTAAAATGTTACTGTCCCACAAGTCCAGCATCGAATTGAATTTCAAAAAATGGACACTTTTGTGTTGTTTTAACACTAATGTGGTTGACAATGTGAAATAAGCATGAAATATCCTCTAAAAATATCTTATCCTACCTAAAACTGGCCACCACATGAACCCCTTCCCCCAAGTGGGTGACAAAAAAATCACTTTTTACAACTTTTTTATTAGACACCTGAACGGCTGGTTTACAATAATTTATAGGGGAGGGTTAAAGGTCTCAAGTTGTGTAAAAAATCTTACCTCAAAAATGCCTTCATAAGAAAATGTGCTGGGGTGAATTTCAAATTGTAAAAATGACATCATTGCAGGAACAAAAATAGGCAAAATTCACAATTTTAAATTTACCCCCAGCAAATTTTCTTATGAAGGCATTTTTGAGGTAAGGTTTTTTACACAATTTGAAACCTTTAACCCTCCTCTAAAAATCATTGTAAACCAGCAGTTCAAGTGTCTGATGAAAAAGTTGTAAAAAGTGATTTTTTTGTCACGCACTTGGGGGGAGGGGTTCATGTGGTGGGCAGTTTTAGGTTGGATAAGATATTTTTAGAGGATATTTCATGCTTATTTCACATTGTCAACCACATTAGTGTTAAAACAACACAAAAGTGTCCATTTTTTGAAATTCAATTGGATGCTGTACTCGTGTGGGACAGTAACATTTTAATAAATTTTGAACTTTGCACCCCACACTGTGGTGAGTTGCCAAAGTCCGCCTGGCCAGTGTATAGTAGGGGAGGGGTGTTGGCGACACATCCCCAAAATTTTAGATTAATACCCCTCCCACAGGTGGTGGTACGGCACCCGCAGTGAAAGAAATCAGTGGGGGCCGGACCTGTGTGGGACACTAAAAAAGCTGCAAATTTTTTTTGCACTCGGCGACCCACCCTGTAGGGGGTTGCCGCGACCCCTTCAATTCATGCGAAGTAGAGGGGGGTTGCGCCAATATCTACCCCAAGTTTCAGCTTCTGGCGCGTCCTAGAACAGGAGATAGGACGTCAGAAGTAAAAAAAAAATGGGGGGCCGGACTTGATCGGGAAGGTGTTTATGTATAGTTGCGATGAGTTTCGACCCCAATAAATACACAATGTACATCATTCAAGAGGGGGGTATTTCGAGGGGAGGGGTTATTTTTTCCTCAGCTCGAAAACACCTGGGGGGTTAATTCAAGGGGGGGGGGTACTTCGAGGAAATACGGTAACCAAGTTGAGTTTAAGTATAGTCAAGCGCGCGAATTTTAATAAAGACAATAAACACAAAACTGAATTATCACAGAATACCACCAACACAAATCACAACTTCCAACCGAGAAGACATTAGTAAAAAGAACTGATCAGAGAAGAAGTACTTATACTCGAATAAGCCCCACGAAAAATTTCCCTCGTGCCATTTCCCTCTACATCCAAACATGCGGAATTGATCCTGTAAGAAACATATAAAAACCCGTCGAAAAATCTCCGGTCGGCATGGAAACGCAAAATTTTACATTGATTCTTTGACGTTTTGCCATGCCACACAAAATTGTAAAAAAATGAAAAATGCAAGCAAATTAGTAAAAGCTAATATGCAGAACGAAGTAGTAAATAATAAGGAATATTTACAATATTTAGGTAGAATTGTGTTTCTGCGAGTAAATAGAAAAATACACAAAAGTAATCAATTAGTAATAAAGAAAATATCAGTATTCATCTAAAAGTACAAAAAAAAATCAACCAATTTTTTAAAGGTATAAGACATCGCCAAATGTAAAACTGACATAGCCAGACCACAATGAAGAAACTGCAATGACACCAAAAATCAAATAAACTTGCACTAGTTTCCCAGGGGCGGTGCTCCTGAGAAGACCCAGGAGTATTCCGAATTGGGTGTCGTTTACAGAGGAGCGCAGATCACGCAGAAATCTGTGCGGAAAAGTATTTTTTAAAATTTGCTAGAATTTGCATTTTTTAGTGAAAAAAAATTCAGTCAAGTTTCGTCATGAATTTCGATGTAAAATCCTTGAAAACTCGATATCTCCAGAAAAAGTTGATGAGTTTTACACAGTTTTGTTGTTCGCCGATGGATGGCTCTTTATAAAAAGTCACGATTTTTTTACGTTTTCACAATTTCTGAAAACCAAACAATAAACAGACAGACAAACAAAAACTTTCTGTCATCGAAAAAACCACTCCCAAAAAACTCACACCAAAGTGGCTTCATGCGCCAACTTTGCACTTTCATTGTGCAAGTGAAAATGTGACGCGTAGAGAAAATAATTTGAATCCTTATTAATTCCACCATAAGGGGGCACTTCGGTGCTGGGGGCACTCCCAGACCCTGTAAAATGTCCTGTAAAGTGTCATGTGCCAAAAAGGTACTTGACATGACTTTAGACACTTTGCATAAAAATTGTCATTTTACATGGAATTTTAAAAAACTTTTTGACACGTTGCATGACATTCAACATGACTTTTGACACTTTGCATGACATTTGAGATTTGACATAAACATTTATGACATTTTACATGACACATTTTCCAGTGCATTTCACAGGGTGCGGGAGTGGCACCTGCGCTTGTCCACCGCCCCGCCGTGGGCACATTTGCCAGAGTTGTCCGAACTTGGGTTGTTGTCCGTGTAGCCAGATGTCAAAAGTTCCGGTTGCGAAATTATCACGTTGTCAGGACAAATTCGAATGGCTGGGAAGTGAGAAGATGTGAATTTATGTAAAATACTTAAAAAAACTCAGCGGACAGCAAAGTATGCATCCGCACATACTTATGTCTTAAGCACCAACGCAATACTTATGCACTCGCTTTCACCAAAAAAAAATATAAAAAAGAAAAAAGAAAAAGGCGGAGTCTAGTATAACCAACATGTTTCGTCCCTGAAATGATTTTTCCTTTTTGTAACATTTTTTGCTAATGATAACGTCACGATAGAGTGTTTCGTTCAGAAGAATGCACACATAAACAGCGAAAATGGGTGTGTGAAGTGCCTTGAAGTGTCTTCATGAAGACACGCAGTGTCGGATCCTACAAAATCCTACCATAATTTAATGAATAATATCAGGCGGTAAATTTCATCATTAATTATCCCATTCTGAAAATGAAATATTATGATGAAAAACTGTTAATTTTTGGTTCATTATTCAGATGGGTTATGCAGGGGGTCTCCAAGATTTTGGCCCTCGCGGGGGCTGGATAGATAGCAAATCGCTCCTCCGGAGGGTTAGATATACTCGGATGACATTACGCTGTACATTTTCCGGAGGAAACACTATCATGACGTCATCACTTCGTCGTCATCACGTCTTCCATAAGTTCTCGGCTGGCCGTCTGCCAGCCAAAGACATAACTCCTATCTGTTTGTAGAGTATCGTGTCTGCCGAGTATAGCTGAAAATTTTTCTGGGGTGGGGGTTCGCGGGGGCAAAATATATAGGCTTTTTCAATGCATAGAAGGCAGAATGGGGAAAAATCACTAAAAACAAGTTAAACGTAGCTAATATAGGTTAAAAATGGTCAAAAATAGGTATGTAAACACGTGTATTAGCAAAAGTCGCGATTTTGAAGGTGAAAAAGTAAAAAATGGTACGAAAATTGGCGATTTTGAGTGAAAATTGGGGCGAAATTTCTCAAAAATCGCTCCAGATAGGTAGATAGCTGGCCGATTTTGGGGATAGATAGCCAAAAAATTTGCCTCCGGGATAGATAGATTGCTGGGGGATTTGGGGGGGGGGGGTAAAATGGCCCCCCAGCCCCCCTAGGAGACCCCTGATGGTAGGTTTCCATACTAAGTGTGATGTCCATCGAGTATACAAACACCCACCATTAGTTGGGGCGTCGTGTAGATCCAAGAGTTCCCCCAATTTCACACCATTCGCCATGGCCAATTTCTTTTGTGCGTCAGTCAAAAAAATGTCGCAGACCGTGCAAGTTTTGTTTTCCTTCGCTGAAAAAAAACGAGTGGTTGATTAAAATTGCGGCTGTTTTGTTTTGATAATTCAGCTACCGTATATAATAATATAACCCCCCCGGTCTTGCAACATTGTCTCCAATATAATACAATGGACCCCCGGGTACTACAACCTTATCATGGCGGGCCAAATAGCAACACCTTGGACAGTGTCCAATTCCGTCAGAACTTTCAACGATGCGCTCATGTAGTCCATCCTGCCTAATTACGCCAAATGTACAGCACCTAGCAGGGAACTTGGTTACCTTTTGCACGTGTGGAACGACAAACGATGGCAACACGCCAACCAAATAGTCACACAATTCCGACAATTCAACAAGCGACATAATGTCCACCGGACGATCAATAACTGCCCTACAAGCCCTACGCTTGCCGCGTGCGCAGGGAACCTGTCTGCCAAACTTCACCAGCTTGGTGCCTTTCGACCTAGCTACTCCGAAGGACGTAGGCTTCTGAGCTTTTCGGTCTACTTGGTTGCCACAGCTAACAAAGTCCGGTCGCGCAAATTGCAAAAGCTTGCGACGAATAACGTGCGGCTGTAATTTCCCTCTCTTACCCACCAAATACCAAAGGTTTCTAGGCTGCACAGTTTTCTTCAGCCTTTCAGCGGTCTTCTCAAAAACACCACAAATTCCGGGCTCAATAAAAGCTGGCTCCATGATCAAGTGATCAAACAACCACTGCTGAGAAGCATCACAAATTACTTCGCCATTGGGCAAGACAGAATCGACAACGAAATCACCAGCGCCCTGAACCTTTTCCGCATACGTGGCCCTTCGCTGAGTTTGAAACAATTCCGACACGGGTTCAAAACTATCAAAAACAGGGCCCATTTCCAAATCCTCAACCTCCCAGAAACCTTCGGAACTTGGCGCACTCTCAGAAACAGAAACGAGATTTGCCCACGCTTCGAAAACCGACAACTGAACATCACTCGAATACAAGCAAATAAAAGCAACTTCCATTATGATTTCACAATTTAGAGCAGAAATAATTAGATCCACTAGCTGGAATGAGCCAATAGATTAAGTAGAGAATAGTTGCACCGGAGTAAGCTTGAATTACACTAATTGGGTTTCTCGAATAACGTTGCAATTAAAGTTTCCAAAGTACTTGAATATTTCCAATTTACCTTTCCACTTTCCAAATCAACACATTAACATAAAAATGACTAAATAACACTCAGGGTCATATAAGCTAAACCAGACAGGTGAGGATAGCAGTACGGTACACTGGTAAGAGACCACACAAGTCCAGGTACTTAAGTCCTAGCTTGGCACAGCACCACTATCAAAAGTAATCTACGACGACGTAGCACAACTGTTTGGGCCCTTACGAAAGCCTAGAGCGAGTCAATAGGTGTACAGCCTACTTCAGCTTATACTACGCCTAAAACAAGTCCACAGAGGTCCAGACGTACAGTAAGCATCACAGATGGTGGGTTCTCCCCATACAACACCCTATCTTAGCTATACCGGCAGCTCCGTGTGGCCACTCCTGCCCCTGTGAACCTAAATGTCACCGTGCAGAGGGAAGAGAAGGCCTATGCCAGAGTTAGCAGAGAATGAATAACCAAGGGTAGGCTCATTTCAGCTGGTAAATCACTGACTTAGTAATTAGAATTGGATTGAATAGACTGATGACAATCACTGGATTGGGGCTCTCTTTTATGGGTTTGAAGTGCCCAAAACTGGTTTGCAGCTGGGCGGAGCCAACCAATCACGGAAGTGCATTCAAAAATGTACCGAAAATAAGTGACTCCAGCTGAACCAAGCCATGTACCACAAGGGTTACTTTTTAATGGAACAAGGGGATGGTGACTTGACATTCAGGAACACCTTTCTTCTGGCACTCAGCCAGCTAATGAAACCAAACTTGGAACTGTGCCAAACTAGAAAGTACAATACCTACAGTAACCTACCAAATGTAAACGCACAAACTAACAGCTTAAAAGTGCCTAAACTGAGCGAAACTCTCCAAAACTAAACGTGATACCATTGGAAACATGCCAAGTAAATCCACAGCTACTCGAGAACAGCAAACAACTGCAAAAGGACCAAAAACACAAAAACAACCGTGTTTGCTCAAATGTGAGCTCGTCCAGGCCAGCGTACCAATCGACTAACGCGAAGTAAACACAAAGTGCAAAAGTGCAAACACAGAAATACGTGCGAAACACAGAAATAAGTGCGAACATAAAATTACAATCACAAACACACGCAATTATCACAAACTGAGGGGGTTAGGTGGGTAATTAGATACAAATAAACACAATTATACGCGCCACAAATCACAAACCGCGGCACCTACCGCGAACCTACTCCCTAAACCTACTCCTACACCCTACAAAATCACAAAACTCCTCCCTGTGGCAGCAATGGCTACGGGATATGTGCCAATTTACACACAAAAACGGCCTTTTTGGCACTCTTCCAATTCCCTTGGGAGTTGGCCCGTCTCTACTCCGAAGGACGTCGACTTCAGGAGCTATCAAGGCCGCTCCCTATTTTTACTATTTTTAGCCTAAGGCACATACCCCTCCAGAAGGGTTGACCCGTCTCTACTCCGAAGGACGTAGGCTTCTGGAGCTATCGGGGCCCTCCCTTCCGGTGGCCACTCCCACCAAAAACTCTGAGCGGCCGAAGTCTGTCACTCCGCGGACGTTTCCGGCGGCCGACGCTGTCGACGCTCGCGGGGACTGGGTAGGGGGTGAATTTACAAGTTTCGAGTGATAAACTGTCGCCCAAACACGGCGACAGTGCTTAACCCCCCCTCGAAAATACACTAAGTGCTGCTTTCAGAAAGTTGGCACTCGGCCAAAAGCGGCCGATCCGACCCTTCACCAAATCTCCCAAAACACCAAAATCCCCCTCTCCCGGGTTCCGGCGGTCGGCGGTCGTCGAATGGCGGCGGCGCGGCGCTGTCGCGGCCGTCGAAGTCGTTCGCCGGCGCTCGTTTGGCCGCCATGCCCAGGGGAATCGACTTTCGCTCGGCGCTGCTTTTCTCTTTTAATGAGAGCGCCGTAACTATCGCAAAAGTTAGGTTTCGTTCCCAGAGGTGTCGAATGACGTCACCCGGGTCTTTTCACGACTAGAAGCGGCAAATTAAGCCGTTCCGCTAATTAAGGCCGGCGGCACAGCGCCATCGATATATCATTCTATGGTAATTCGCGCTTAATCACCGTCCCAGAGGCGTAGGTCTGGCACTTTGGTGATCTGGCGCCAATTACCATAGCTGGCGTCCGTTGCGCCGTAAGTTTCCTATAAGTTAGGTTATATATATGGCGGCGTCGTGATGACGTCGCTTGGTCTAAAGATGGCCCGTGTGGCATTTCCGGCAGCTAAAGCGCCATAATTAGGGCCTGTATGCGTTAATTGGCGCTGGGTCACCGTCCCAGAGACATAGGTCTGGCACTTTGGTGGCCCGCCGCCAGTTCTCGCATTACATACTATACCGACCTTTTGAGCGCTGGCTCAGCGCGAACAGGCATCACACTTCCTCCCCCCTTTTCTAAAAGCGCGGGTTAGTCAGCGCAGCAGTGGCGAAGAGTGTGTTAGCTACTGTTTTCAAGGAACTGTCGACTGATATTGATATTTTCATGTATTTAAAGCGTTGCAGTGTATTGCATGTAAATGTTTAAAGTGAATTACAACTACTACGAGGTCGCAAGTGGAACCCTGGAAAATACGCAAACATGTGCACTGGAAGCACCCTAATAAAGCGTCGAAACATAATCTAAAATTATGGCAAGAAAAATTTTAAGGCAAGAATCATGAGAACCGTAAATGAGACCGTAAGACAAGTGGAATGCCACTTAAAAGAAAAGATCAGCTAAACGTGACTAAATGAAACCAACTACGAAATCTAGAAAATATTCACAACAGCACGAAATACAACAATTCACAAAAGGGATCCCGGTAGAAAACATTCAGCTAACAATTCTCAGTCTAATCGCAAGCACAAACAATGACGTTTCTTGGTGGCACAAACGCAGCTACTAATCAAATTCGCGGCTAACTTCACAAAAACACGTGGCTCAAGCGGTTTACCTCCATACAATTACCAAAAATTGCCGCGTGCAACTGATTGACTGCGCTTACTAAGAGAAAATTTCAAAAGCGATATCAAAACGTACACAATGGGTGCTTTGGTCAGTCCCAGGGACGTAGGCTTGGCACTTTAGACCGCTGCACCCAATTTTACACTAGAAACTAAAACAATACGTGTCGTGGTTCACTTGTACCATAGTAAAAAAAATGATAGCGAATACAAAAATAGATTTTAACAACTATTGTGTTGGAATTACTACAGTTGGCCTAACGCAGAAAAATAATACTCAGCGCAGCATTGTAGCCATTGGCATTTAAAATTGTAACTTAATATCTACAAAATTGCCAGTTTGATCCAGGGTGATAGTGATAGGAATACTATTGGAATTAATAATTCGCGTGGTCACATGCATGGGAGGGCCGACGGAAAGATGTGGGTCATAAGTGAAATCAGTTGGTGAAATCGACGGCTCCCTATTCGGTAGGCAGTGGGCCGGTAGTTGCATTGGGATGCCAGTGCCATGAATTTGACATTGTTGGATCGGTGCCACATGGCCAGTTACTGCCAACAGTGGCTGGTCATTTCCAAAAGCCGTGTTTCCCCACAGCAGGACAGATTCACTCAAGCTGAAAGGAATTTTGGTCATTGCACACAATTTTTACACTGAACCCATGAAAATTCTCACTTTTCGCGATGGGGATCTTGCCAGTGAAGCTCACGTTGAAATGGCTGTGTGAGCCGCATTTCCCCAGCGGTCACACGCATGACAATTTCATTGCTTCCTTGGTACATAAATTCATGGAAATTCACATTTGGTGAACCAGTCATGACAGACATTGTCAAACAATGAGTATGGCCAGCATTTTGATTTTGATCCATGGTCAAGAAAAATAGATGTAGAAAAATGTCTCCTGTGCAAAGATATTCCGTTAAAGTTTCAAGGAAAACATGAGAGAATTTTGGAAAAACATAAAGATTGAAGTGAAACTGAACTAAACTGTTTTCCACTAATATGGCCATTGTGTGGCTGCAAAAGTTTGTTCCCAGCCACAACCAGCAAAAATTATTGGTGATTACTTTAAATGTGGGAAGCAAAAAGTCTTTATCCAGGTGGCTGTTTAAAAGAAAGTGTTCAAGGTCACTGGAGTTTTAAGAAAAACTGTGTGCACAAAATTCCATGAGTCCAGTTCAAATATTTACACAGTGAGCGGGGGCCGTCCTGATATTTCTAAATACACATGTAAAGCCAGGGGCCCTCCTCAATGTGACCACGCGGTTTTGTTAAATACAGGTAAAATACAAAAGCGGCGTAGAAAGCTAAGAATAATTATTTACAGCGATGCTCAGTATGGTCGAGGTATAACTATTTAAAACAACTCAAAATTACGCGGCGTGAAGAAACACAAATTTTTACCTTGCCTCTGGGTCCAGGCCATGGGGTAGTCCCAGGGACGTAGGCTTGGCACTTTAACCCCTCAACCTGGCCCTCAGAGACGTGATACCACAAATGTATACAAGGTTGTAATCAAAAATGGAAAATTTCCTTTCATTTAAAAGAGAGAGTTAGGTGTGTGTGTGCCGATACCAACCCCAAGGACGTAGGCTTGGCGCTTTAGGTTTCCAACGCACACACACCGCGCCCCTATGAATTACCACTCATCACACCAAAAATGAAAATGGCAGCTCAAAATTGACAAGAGTAGGGAAAAAGTCCCAAAAATGCGGAAGGAATGGCAGAAAAATGCGCAAAAGTGAAGGATATAAAATCGCAAATGCGGCGGACGGCGTAACTATTAATCCTGAGACCATTTAATTTTATTCCCTGACAATATTTGAACCCATTTTACGCACCACAACGCTACACGGCTGGTGACAATCCCAAGGACGTAGGCTTGGCATTTTAGGCACCAGACCGTATTGCGAAGTGACACTGTGGCAACTCAAAAGTGACAAGAATAAGGGGAAAATCCCAAAATGCGAGGGAAATGACGAAAACTGCGCAAAAAAAAAATGAAGAATAAAAATTCGCAAACGAAGCAGGCAACGTGACTATTAATTCTTGAGACCAATTAGTTTGTTTCCTGAGGTTATTTGAACTCCTTTTGCGCATCACAACGCTACACGACTGGTGACAATCCCAAGGGCGTAGGCTTGGCATTTTAGGCACCAGACCGCATTGCGAAGTGGCACTGTATCCGAAAAACAGACGCTTACAGTTGCTGGTTTCGAAGTGTTTGGTTGAATTACAAGAGCCGGAGGAATTCAAGGGCGAAAACGAGTGATTCTCGAATTGAAAAGACCAGCAGTACCATGCCGTGTGTCACCAGTGGCAGTCCCAGGGACGTAGGCTTGGCACTTTAGCCACCGACGGCACATTACACGATAAAACTGTCAATCAGGGTATGAAATTCTGGCGACTATGCGGCTGGCGTCAGAATAATCCCAGGGACGTAGGCTTGGGACTTTAATTCATCAGTCAGTCATCATAGCGCACATGCAATACAAGAAAGGAGCCCTTTTACTTCAGAAATAAGTAGCGTTCAACGATTGCACAACTGTGTGAGGCATTATAACAGTACCTCGTCAGTACGTCGCCACGCAGTGCTGGGGGCAATCCCAGAGACGTAGGTCTGGCACTTTAGACCCCAACACCGCATTGCGTCGTCATGACAAGGATAACTGCGTAGTTAAGTTTCAAGAATCTGGCATCGCCATTGGATAATCCCAGGGACGTAGGCTTGGGACTTTAATCCTCCGGCTAATTAGCTCATATAAAAGTGTAGCCATCAACACAATTGCCAAATGAAACGGTCAGGAGTCAGGGAGTTGGGTGTATTTGCGCCGAGACAATCCCAAGGACGTAGGCTTGGCACTTTAGTCCCAACGCCCATACACCGCGCTCCTCTATGTCTGGTAGGTGCTACTTGGTACGAGCCTGGCGCAGGCGATGCATCCTGCGAGTTGCCTTGTTTGCGCCTCGCGGCACATTGGGTTCACGCTCGATTATTGCGAGCTGCGGAATGGGGCGCTGACCCAATGCCACTTGCTGCCCGGTCAATATGCGTGGGTCTTGGCCGTCAACAAAGGGGACGGTCAAAATGGTCACCGGAGCAGCGCCAGGGGCGTAGCGCTCCACCGCACTGCACCGGCCAATTTCACTCAACAGCGTAGTGGGCAGCGGCCGGGGTGGCCCTGGACGCCGAACGGCACCCTTGCACTTTGCCAAGATTGACATCGCCAATTCGTTCAGACTCAGAACGGGCCACTGGCGTTGGGCAGCCCCACGGGCCAGTTGTCCTGCCATTGCCATGTGCAACCGGCCTAACCAGTTGGCACCCCACGATTCTACGCTCGTCCAGAGAGTCCGGCTGGTCATACCTTGCCTAATACCCCAAAACGGGTCGTAAGGGCTTGCCTCAATAAAAACCGTATCCGGGTTATTGGCCAGGGCGTCTCGATAGGCGGGGCAGGTTGCCAATTTGAGTCGTAAGACAGCGTTCATGGTTGCGACGGCGAGGCCGCAGTCGTGCCACTCCCGCTGTTTCACCCCCCATCTGGCAATCGTACCCGCCCTACGCCAGGCCGTCATCTGACGCTTGCAGTCAGCGGGGTCGAGGTGTTGGAGAAGGGGTACGATTAAGTCGTGATCCCCGCTAAAAATCAACTGCAATACGTGATACAAGTGCTCAGATGACGGTACATGCAAGTCACCCATCAACGGAATTTGGGCGTGAAAGAAGTTCCCCAGCGGACTGTCTCCGGAGAAGAATAGATACACGTGGTGGCGATCGATCGATATCGTACCCTTGCCCTCATGCACCCTCGGCCTTACCAGACCGCGACTATCGTCCAATGCAAGCAGGCGGAGGATATTCAACCGAAAGTCGAGCCAACGGCCTAGCGCTGTTTGCAGAGTGGACTGCAGAACAAGGTCCGAGGCTTCCTTACTGGTGGCGCACAAGATTTTGGCGCGCAGCAAGAATCTTGTAAACACATCCTGGGTCTCGCGCAACCTCAACCGCAGCTGTTCCGGTGACTCGTGGCGGAGCTGGTCCTGCCACCTAGTCCAGGTTGCTGGCGAATTAGGGAAGCGTAGGCGATACTCTGCCCACTCTTCGTTCGAAAGTACAAGGACTCGCAGGATTTCCCATTGGTTGTGCCAAGAAGTCAACCAGGTGAGAATGCACCTGGCCAGCGACGAGTTTACACCCATGCTGAAGTACCTGTGACCTATTGGCAAGGTGGGACGTACCTGTGCCGGGTCGGAAAAAACACTCGGCGGGACCGGCACTTCAAAAGTCTTGTCCGGTTCGTCGCCGAACTCACCGAGAAAGTGGATCAGGCTACGCCCCACCGTCGGGACATAGTTGAATTCGTCCAAGCTGAGACTCATCAACATCTCAGTATAGAGGGGGCGGAGCGGGAGGGGCACGTTCTGCACGTGCACCCGTTCCCAGCCGGGTGCATAAGTGTCTTCCGGCCGAAGCCACTCACCCATGGGTCGTCTCAACGGGTGCCGCGGGACCCAACCTGGGTCATAGTGCCCGCGTCCCCTCGCTATAGCCTGCAGCCGGGCGAGCTCAGCCTCCCCAAAGGCATTGCTCAGCCAGTGGTCCGGCTGGTCGTCGAGGGGTCCAGCGACTGGAATGCCCACGTTATTCACCAGTTGCAATTTCTCCCCTTCTACGTTGAAAAACGGCCGGACATCTACTCCGCGAACCGTCGCCGTGATGTACTGGCGAAACAAGCCTAGCAGCTCGTCAACATGCGACGGTGTCAGGTTGTCATAACGCTGCGCCATTGGCTGCCAAGCCTCCCGGCGCCACACATGGATCGCACGGCCCTCAACGGCCCTATTGTAATAAAAGTAGGGGATGCTATCCTCGATACCCAGCACCAAGTCCGTGTCAAAAGTGATATATTTCGCCTGGTGGTCGCGGAACCAACGCAGCGCCTGCTCGCAAGTGGGAAAACTGTTCTCGGGTAGTCTAATCGGGGCGACTTGGATCTCCCCGCCGGGTTGAACAAAGGCGGCCGGAGGAACATGCTCGTCGCGTACCGGGATCGGTCCGAGGTTGTCAAAGGGGCCCTCCCCTACCTCAGGAACATGGTACGCCTCCGGCTCGAGGGGCTCGACCAAACCGAAAGAGGACCACACCGCCGTGTCGGCGAAACCCAGCGCCTGCAATCTCTCTGTCCCCTTTGAGTAATCGTGGCTAAGCAATGTCCTCGCCGTAACACGAATCGTATCGTCAATTTCGTGTTCCGACACTTCTTTCGCGAGTTGGTTGCATACCGGTTGGAGGGGTACGATGCGGAGTCTATAGGCGCCCTCGGCCCGGTTCGCTGCCTCCACTTCTTGGAGCCAGTCGACCGGGACGTGGTCGGCCGAGACACCCGCATCGGACGCCCCCCCCTCGGCAGCGATCTCCATTGGGAGCGCAATTTCTAACGGTCCCGCTTCACTAGCGGCGGCCGAGGACATCCCTTCGTCCACAGACTCATTAGGGCCGAGGATGTGCCGGCGGGGGTCATCCGGACCCGGCAGAGCGCGGGGTTTGACCAAACCGAAATCCCAGGTACACACACCCGACTCTAATCGCTGGACGGGGCGTGTGTGCGGGTCGAAGAAAGGGTCAACGAGGCGGTTGGGCGCAGAAGAGTATCGTGCGTCCCGGAACCCCTCAACGTCCTCCACGGTGGCGTTCTCGTCGAAGTAGCTATTAAGCCAAGTGCGAACGGGGTTAGGGTCGCGAGCCTCTCGTGACTGGATTTCCTCCTGGGGCGACGCATTTGCGTCCCCATAGGTGCGCAGGCGCTGAAACCACTGATCCGCGTTGTGGATCACGTCAAACCTTGCTGGTACGGGGCAGGCCGCAAGGGAGGGCTGATCCAATTCCGCAGGGGCAACCTGGTCCCTTACGGCGCTCAGCATGCCCCACACATCTTCGAACGAGAGCGTCGGCCGTGCGCGGGACAGCTGGTAGGGCACCGAGGCGCCAAACCGAACTGGAACGTCAGACTCGCATGCGGGGGCTCTTAGTAGCATTGCAAAATATTGCTGGCGGAGGTCCCATGCCTGCTGTTGGCCAAAAATTATCCTATCGAGGGTGGACTTAGCCGGAACCCCGGAGGGCAGCGGGCACTCGCCATAGGGTTGGAAAATGCACATGTTCCGCTCAATCGAGCGGGACGTCAAATCGCGCGGACACCAATTGGTGACCAGGAGCACCGCCAGTCGGCTCGTCTCATCCGCAACGTTGCACAAGGCGAGCCGAGCGGCGCTGCACCAATGTTCGCCGGTTGTTCCGGCCGCGCGATTCGCGGTCCTACCAGCCCGACATGCATGATCAGCGCTTGAAAGTAATTCAGCGCTCGGATTTCGGCGGGGGACGCTCCCTGCACTTGCAAATCACGCAGGGCCTTCTCCAGGGGGCACGCCTTAGTGGCCAGCGTGGACAACAGTGCGTCCTCCGGTGGCGCTACCCACCCATAATGGATTCCATTCAACTCGCACACCAGTGTCCACACTGTCCACTCGGCAGTAGCCCCCTGGGGTTGACCGCGACTATAGTGCGAGATCGAACTGTGGTTGGCGGCAATGCGCTCGAGGGTATCCTCAGGCAAGTTAGCCTCATCGAGGATGTGCGTTTCAACCAAGCCTGTGCAACGGCCGCGCGGCGAGACGCAACGGACTTGTCCAAACTCGATGTCGTGCAGGTACCAATCATCACCCACCACCACAACCACGGCGCACTGGCAATGCAAGGCAGTTTGGGTGCCGTGCCCGTAGATGCTGAAAGCGTTCGGGGGGTTGCTATTTTCGGAATACAGCATCACGGTCGGAATGCCGTAGTGCGCCGCCAGGGCGCTAAGCCAGCACCTGTGGGGGATCTCGGCTTTACCCATGACGACATCGAGCCATTCGACCTTTGCCATGGCGCTCACCGTGGCCACGAGGCGGGCCGGAAAGTCCGCGGAGGGGGCATGCGCCTGTCGCAGGATGTGCATGCAGGCCAGCAACGGGGAGAGGGTGCCGGCACACAGCGGCAATAAATAGAACACCCCTTCCGAGGCGGCGACCGTATCCCACGCACCGCGACCGTGATTCATGAACGCCCAATAATTACTATCCCGCACCCGCCTGGGTGGAACTCCGGGGTGCGTTATCCCGAATTCGGAAGGTGGCCTAAACCAAGGGATATTCGGTCGTTGCCAGCGCAAAAGCGGGTGCTTGGCCGTGTCCTCAATGTTCGCGAGTGGCAATGGCCCATACACATTGGCCCTAGAGGACTGTTCCAGCGCGTCCAAAAGCGGCGTGGTGTCGCAGAGCCTGCCGGTCCCTACCGCCTCGAGATGAGCGCGAACATTACCGTAGTACGCCGCACGGTCAATGCGCGGTATACCGCGAGGCCCGTTGTCCGACAGTTTTCTTTTCAGTCTTAGTTCCGGCTCATCGTGGCGGTAGGGAGGGGGGCCTTGCCAGAGCAAAAACGTGGCGCGCGTATACACGTGCGCCTTCAGCAAGGGGAGCGGCCGCGGCTTGTACTCAATGTTCGCGAGCTGTTGATTGCGCGTATAGTTTATCCATTCCAACAAGCACTGCGTGTAATCCATGAGGGCGCGCGAAAGTGGTGCCGCCAACTTCCACCGGAGGGTGCTCATGGGCGCATCGGTTGTTACAAAAATGCCGTCCTGGCTCAAATCCAGCGATATGGCTAACCTAGGGGGGCTACCATCACCCGGCGTCACTTGTCTAGCAAACTTCAGTTTGCGCCACAGGGTGCGCATGCACACACTCATCATGGTCTCCATTGAAGGTTCGTCGGACCTGGTCAACATCAAAAAGAACCAGTTGACGTATTGGAAAACCCGAGGTAAGAGTACCACCAGCGTCTTAAAAGACGCTTGATTCCCCGCGGCTAGATAGCTCGCCAAAGTGGAAGTCAGCACACCCGGCACAATTTCGCGCAGGCGCCACAGAACACGCAGCGTCGTATCCGAAAATGTGAAGGCCTCTCGCATGCGCGTTAGCCAGCTGCACCACTCAACGCCGTTCGCCGGCGACCTATTAAAAGCCGACAGGCACCACTGCCGCTCCACAGATGACCCGGTTGCTAACAGTCGGTACAGGATCTTGCCCAAGTACGTCACGACCACGTCCTCTAGCCAACTCAGGCGAGGGTTTAACGGGGCCGGTCTTTGGTTACGCTCGCCAAAAATGAGCGCCGACTGGCGCAGCTGTTTCGGCGGGTACCTTTGCGAAAGCCTATGACCGGCTAAGTCCATGTCGTGTGTGGGCATAAATCCTGTACCCCCGTCGTCACCGATAGCGCGGAAATGGTCGACCGCGACAATAGGTCGGGCGACCGGGGATCGAATGGGGTTCCAGCAAGCAAAAATGAAGAGGTCCAAGATTGTTTGCGCACGATACCCTTGGAGCTCTAAAACAAATGGGAGGTCCGTGGGGACGGGGCTCGAAGCTCCCACGCACCAGGCATCGTCTACCGACATAGTCACGGTCCCAAAAGGGGTATGCCTCGAGCCGATGGGGCATCTGAGCATCTGTCCCGAAAATAGTTGCCACGCAGCGGCAACGAGCGCTTCAACCGAGATGTCCGTACAATCGTCCCCGTAATCCACGCGGAATTCGTCAACACTCAACAGCACGTTCTCCAACACTGGGATCGCGCTCAACCATTGCGTAGTGGTCGTGGTGACCCCAGTGGTGTTGCAGTGGGGAAACGATGCACTGGTCATCTCGGCTATAGTCGCCCGCTCCGCTTCAGACGCGTACAATCGGACAGAGTTTGCATTATCGTGCGCAAACAATAGTTTCCTAGCTAGGGGCGTCCAACTGCCCACGGAGTCGCGCAGCAATGCGATGGGGCAGTGAACCACGACACGGTTCGGAAAACAAAACGAAGCCAGAAAAGGGCGCTTTTCATGCCCATTACGGAACTTCCCATAGCCGAGCGAAATCGCAATGGCGTCCGGCTGGCCCTCGCCCACGGCGGGCAACCGTTCACCCAGGTTGCTCAATTGACGGGCATTCTGGATGAACACCTGCACAATGGGGTCGCCAGGTCGGCACGCCCAAATCTGTCTGAACTTGCGTACAAACGCAGCGCGCGTGTGCATCCAACCGTCAAAAGGATCCTCCGAAACGTAGTCCACAAGGCTTCGGAACCCGAAGCGCCGGTCACCCGGCGCTTTCACAGGGTACACAAACATTTCCGGTGTGAGAGTCGCGATAGCTTGCACGACCTCCTCGTTGGGATTTTTGATGGTTGACACGTGGCTCTGCACGGCAAAAAGCATTCGCTCAGCTAGTTGAAGTCCCGCAACGTCCGCCAAGTACCAGTCATCGTTGCGCCACGGCGTTAAAAACAGCTTTGGAGGCAAACCGTTACTCGCGCTAAGGGTCAGCACCTCACAGAGCCTGTCGGCCGCATCGCCAAGGGTGGGCAGTTTGCAGTCTCGCAATAACATATTTCCGTCCCTAAGGAGGGCCTGGTCCAGCAGTCGGTGGTTGCCGCTGCGCAGGGCCTCCCCAAAGGCCATCGGCGAAAAACTGGCAAAGTGGTTCCCTAATTCGAACGGTTGTGGCGACACCTTCACCGAACCAGGGGTATCTAACACACCCTGGTCACGGCGAATCAGGCCGGCACTGTGAGGAACGTCCCACAACACACCCGCATCATTATATACAGACGTAGAAGCGTGCGCTTGTGCCATTGTAACACGCTCTCACAGCAAAACGAGTTTTCTACCGGGATCCAAACTTGCAACAAAAGATTACGACATTAACAATTCACGCGAAAAACAAAGAAGATACGGCAGAAACAAATTTACAACAAAACAAAAATAATCACACACCCCTTTCCAAGGGGACACAACCAGTGGTCCCAACTCGACCGGAGCACGGCAGAAAACGGGCCGCGCGTCGATCGCAAACGCGCACACGTTGCACGATCGTGAAAACGCTGCGGTGTTCAAAACTGATGGATCACACTGTTCCCACTACCGGCTACCCCGCAACTGAATTATTGCACAACAGAAAGTAAATGAGTCACCTCAACAACAAAAACTGGAGGCAGCGAACTAGAAGGCGCTCAGCGAGCCACTGCCGACACAATCTGTGATCAAATGGCTAACATCAGTACACCTCCCAACATGACAGGTCTTCACAAGGGTAACTGTGTCCACTCACCAAAAAGCAACAGAACAGTGACTAGCACGCCCGAATGGCCACGAAATAAAGCGGGGGGAAGCTGGTAGCGGGCGAGGTCGCCCTCCGAGAAAAATAGAATTACGGGCCGGGTGCAGGGGCGGGAAAGTTTAGTACCCAAGTCTGTGTTGAGAGGGGTTTTTGTCAGAAGTTGTATGCAATGAAAAAGGTGCAAAAGGTAGCAGGGAAGCAGCGCTTATCTCACTAAGTGCAGCGGGCCAAAGCGAACTACCGCGCTTGGGGAGGTTACAACTTTAATACAAAAATTGGGTGTCAGGTTGTCTAACGAGTCCGCGGTGGAGACCTATGGGGCGCGGTCTAAGGCGAACAGGGTGGTAAGCATAGTGGGGCTCAATCAGGACGGAGATGATCTTTTCTCCGTAATGTGGGTGGATATCTTTTACCCAAAATATCAGAGCCAAAACACAACGGCGTAAAGTGGCTGATGAGCCCAATCCCAGGGACGTAGGCTTGGGACTTTAGGGTCATCAGCAACCTATAACGCACGCCCCACATGGCACGTCTTCATACTGTAAAAAGGCAAGGTTATAATCACATGCAAGTTGGACAATGGTTAGAAGGACACGGGGATCACAACATGAGTAGGGTGGTGTTAGTGCACTACCAGCTGCGCGCTTTCAGACAATAAACGGACAGTGGTGAATAATAACCGTGGGTACGGACAATTAACATGCATGGAGAGTCTCACTCAGACGGTCACTCATTAAGTTATCGATGACAACGTCTGTCCTCGATGGGCGAGAGACACGAGCAAGCACGTGTCTCTCGCGCATTGAGGACACCGCAGCACCCAAGCGACCTCACAAAACATGCTCTCACTTTCTGCATCACTACCGTATTCCCAACAACTTAAGTATACCACTCACACAGTCTAAATATGAACGCCACAATCTTTTTAGCTGGGCCTCACGGTCTTTTGAGGAGGTGCAACTTTTTCTTTACTCACCCGTAATAATCTACAAAGTGTCCTATATCATGCAACAAGATAACCCACATGAACGAAGTAAAATGTATAAAGGTGCAGTAGCAAGACGTTTCCCGGTGCCTGTGGTCGACACCTAGGACGCGTTACTTCCAACCTGACTATTAAAATTTGTAGTGACATGTCCATACCGGGATGTTAGCAACATGCTCAATGGTTGGGTTATGATGCCAATGGTATCATACAAATCCAAGAGAAGATATCTAATTTTTTTTTGAAAAACGTTAAGAGGAATTACATAAAGAAGTTGCATAAAAAGATTACGTATAACAATTCCGTGAAAAATTACATAAAAGAAAAATTACATATAAAAAAAATTACTACATACTATACCGGACCTCTGGCATCACACTCCTCCCCCCTTGCGTGGTCTAACCACAGGTTGTTTGAAAACTAAAACGAAACTTAGACAAGAGAGAAACTTAAACTACGGTCTCACATATATTACTTGTTACTTAAAATTATAACTTCCAGGGTGTCTTATTTTGAATTAGCGCGCACACGATTACCACTTCTGAGTACCATGCCATCATCTGACAGTGGCTTGTCGCCAGGCGTCACACCAGTGTCAGCTTTCTCACCAGAAACATCATGTGTCGGCAGTTCACTCTCCAAGGGGACCTCACGCACCTTGCGCAGTGCGCGACCGGTCCAAATCGCACCAGAAGCTACCGAATCCTTTACCGGAAGCAGCTTATCCAGATTAACACGAATTGCTGCCGCATCGCATTGGTCGATGCGTTTAATTTTGGCTGTCTTCCCTTTTAGCTCTAAAATGCGATAAGGACCGATGTACGGACGGGCAAGTTTATACGCAGGACCAGTCACGACACCTTCTGCTAAGTACCACACACGCTGCCCTACTTCAAAAGTCAGAGGCTTACATTTCTTATCATACTGCACTTTCTGTTGTGCTTGCGCCAAATCGATCAACTCTTTGGCAATTTTCCAAGCCTCACGCGTGTACTGGACAATCCGCTCATGGTATTTTGGATGTTCGTTATACACAAGTTGCGACGTTTCCAAAAACGACGTGTCGCCCGGAAGCGGCATGTCGCGACCCGTTGCCAAAAAGTGCGGAGATTCACCAGTACTTGCATGAGGTATGGCTCTATACCAGTACAGGGCAGGGGCAAGCCACTCATCCCAGTCAGTGGGGCGCAGAGTGCACATTTTTGCCAGCATATCTAACAAAGTACGATTGAAACGCTCTACTAATGCATTCGCTTGTGGACGGTACACAGTGGTCTTGCGATGGTCTGTTCCCCAAAATTGTGTCAACCCATGTAAAATTGCATTGCAAAATTCCGAACCGTTGTCAGTTACAAGTACTCGTGGGACACCATGATCTGAAACAAATTGCATAAAATGGTACGCCACCGTTTCCGCGTCTTTTAATCGAAGAGCGTACGCACAAGGGTATTTCGTAAAAGCATCTTGCAAGACCAATACGTACTGAAAACCGTTTTGCGACATTGGCATTTTTAGGACGTCCATATGGATACGGAAAAATGGTTCTGCCACCACTGAAATAGGAGTGAGCGGGTTGAGACGTTTACGACCCTGCCCTGTCCTAGTGGCGCACTCCAGACATTTATCCACAGCACGATGAGCGTCCATGGTCAGTGTGAACCACCAAAAGTAAATTCTTAGCCACATGGACAACTTGAGACCAGCTGGGTGTCCCCAGGAATGAAACCTCTCGCAAAGTTCTGAAGTAATTTCCATTGGAACCACCAGACACGCACGACGACTAGCATTCCCCATAAACCACAATACATCATGTGCCACACAAAACCCAGTATAATTGCGGTCTAACCAAGTATTGAAGCGCACGTGTTTTGTGTATTGCCTAGTGGTCAAAAATAGCTTAATGGACTGAGTATCGGGGTCGTCTTCCTGACCTTTTATAATCCGTTGCCAAATTTTTTGGGTTTCCTCAGCAACAGATTCTAACGTAAAACCCACAATCCCGTCTATTGCGAGACCTGCATCGCGAATTACATCGACATCCTTACCGGTCATGTTAAATCGTTCGATGGGGGTGGACTTAGCTTCGAAAATTGAGGGGGTGTTCGCTTTTGGTGTTCTATCCTGATTAGCTGGGTGAGGTATATTATCCAAGGATTGGATATGGCCTACACCGAGCGGGGGGTGCCATTCGTAGTGAATTTCGTCAGAAATTTTCGTAATCTCAACGGCAGCGTATTCAGACAGATCGGGCTCAGGTTGGTTCAACGGGTGCGCTTGCCACTTATCGGTGAAAGTGGACAGGGAGCAGATACCAGCGGGTACCTCTTCGGGGTCGAATTTACCTTGCAAATGATCCTCAGTCCACTTATGGAAATTAACCGACTCGGCAATACGCGACAACGCATCCGCCACACTATTCTCACTACCGCGCTTAAAAATGATCTTAGGTTGGTAAGCCATTAAAAACACATACCACTTGTCTAAACGAGGGTTCTCAGAACGGTTTTCCAGTGCCCATGTAAGCGTGCGATGATCCGTTACAATAATCACTTCTTGCTGTGTTAAATAATGTTTCCAGTATTTCAACGACCAGACAATAGCTAAACATTCCAATTCCGTGGTATTGTAACGTTTCTCAGCACCTTTTAACGCGCAACTACCATAAGCGACCACGCGATGGCGGCCCGCATCGTCCATTTGACTCAAAACCGCACCTAAGCCACTGCGCGAAGCGTCCGTGTGCAAAATAAATGGGCGACCTCTTTAGGGTAGGCTAAAATTGGGCCTTCTACTAAACGCTTCTTAAGTTCTTCGAAGGCCGCCTGACATTCGTCATCCCAAGTAGTCTTAGCACCCTGGATCTTTAAATGCAACGGTCGTGTAATAAAGGAAAAGCCCTCAACCCAGCGACGGTAAAAGGAACACATGCCCAGGAATCGACGGATTTCCTTAGTGGTTACTGGAACTGGGTAATTTTGGATAGTGGTGATTTTTGACTGTTGCATTTCGATGCCTTCCCTCGTTAGGACGCAACCCAGAAAGTTAACGCGTTCTTTGAAAAATTCACATTTCTTAATACCGACTTTGAGGGTGTATCGGTCGAAACGAGCAAAGACATCATCCAAAAGTGAGTACATACGTTCCTCAGTTTCGGCACAAACCAAAACGTCGTCCAGATAAAAATGCACACGGTCTGGGTCTAAGCCCGCAAGTACGTTGGCGATGAGCCGGCTAAATGAGGCTGGCGCGTTAACTAGACCAAACGGCATGAATTTATACTGAAACAAACCGACATGGCTAGTAAATGCAGTTTTTGGAATATCCCGAGGGTCAATGCGCATCTGCAAGTAGCCAGACGCTAAATCAAGTGATGAAAAATACTGGGGATGTACAAGTCCAGCCATGTCAATCAGGTCAGCACAGTTTGGCAGTGCAAAACAATCACGCTTAGTCACTAGGTTCACGCGACGGTAATCGACGCATAATCGCAGCGCGCCGTTTTTCTTACGCACCGGGACAATCGGGGATGCCCAAGGAGACACTGACGGCTCAATTATCCCTAATTTCAGCCACAGCTGCACTTGACGTTCAACTTCCTTACGTAACCCGATAGCTAATCTACGGACTTTCTGTTGGATCGGGGGGGAGTTTCCAGTTTCGATAGGGTGGTAAATTATATCGCCTGTGTCTCCCATATCAAAATCGGACAGTGAAAAGATGTGGTGGCGTTCTAATAGCCAGTCACGCAACACCTGTTGCTTTTCCGAGGGGAGGTGACTAAGTACTCCTTCGTCTAGAATTTTCCCAAGTTGATGCAATCGAGTCTCAGGGGGTGACTGGGCGGTAATTACAGGGTCCTCAGGGGGTTCTACATGCGTGGAAGCCAAGTTGGCTTCACAGAGAGCCTTACACAGAGGTGTCTGCACTGTTTGCCACCACACCTCGGCAAATTCAACTGCCAATTCATTCATGTGAAAGTCGTTAGTTGGTTCAACCACTACCTCCTCCGCCCAGCCAAGAGACTGACAGGCAAATAAGACCATCTCCTTATCCGAGTGATTTGCAAACGGGACAAAGAGTTCATTTCCGTTCTCTAATGGTAACAAGGTGTTCTCGAAGTTTTCGGAAAAGTGTGCATGTGGGCTAAAAAGAACCGTGGTGAGTATCTCCTGGGAATCACCTGTTAACTCAGCGGGCACATAAGACACAGAGCGCGGCGGGCATACCCAGTTTTCCGTTGCAACAACCCCGACGGCACCGGTGCCCTTACTTGGAGAGAAATAGGGGACAGGTGACGAAGAGCAAAGCCTATTTACATCTGTTTTCGGTGTCAAATACGGCTCTAAAAGTGATCCCACAGTGTAAATATTGCTAGATTGAACTCGTTCGATTGCTTCTGGGATATTTTCACCTGATTTTGCAATGGCGCCTGTACGTAGGCCGGTGTCTACGTAGGGAATTTCCCCTTCATAGAGCAAGCAAGGTTCATCACCCGGGATGAGATACCGTTTATTGCTGTGCATAACTGGTCGTGTCATACAAGCGCCAGGACAAATAGGTAGAAACCAGAATTTAGCATAGTCACCAATACCTATAATGCACTGAGTGCCTTCAAAGGAAATTGCGAAGTTTATACGTCGTGTCTCCGTACCGATCGAGACTGTCAATTGGATCGAGTAAAGTAACGTATGTTTATGTCCCGTGTAGCCTTTACAAACAAGGGGTTTTTCCAATTGAAAGATTCTACGGTCTAAACATTTCCCTGAAAGGCTCTCAATTTGCTCTAATAAGGACACGGGAATGGCACTTAATTCCGCGCCAGTATCGGCTAATACTAGATAGGGTCCTACACCTTGAATTACGGCGCGGTGGTAAATACTAGGTGTAATTAAATCATGCACAGTGTGCTTTGGACGCGTCATTTTACCACTTTGCAAGCGAGCACCCAACGGTTCGGTCACTACAACTTGTGCAGCGTTGCATTGGTATTCCATGCGCTTAACACCTAAATCCGGGGATAGTTGTTCCCAATAATATTTCCTACGGTCACGACAGGTTTCTCGGCCAGCATCAGAAGTGCTGAGGTCTAGAGCAGCAACTACAGACGTGTGTGTCGCGGGGTTAATAGGGCGAAACATATTAATAGAGGGTGTCCAGGTAGATGTTTGTGTTGGTGCTTGCGCAGTTTTTGGACTACCCAACATTACATGCTCCAGGTCATCAGTGCCCGCGGTATCACGAATCCCAGGGGCGTAGGCTTGGCATTTTTGCGTGGTTACCACGAGGGCTGAGGTCTGGTCAGGTTCGCAAGATTGAATGCGGATTTCCGGAATACTTGGGTGTGGAATCGAATCACAAACATGATCGACCTGGGGAACACCAGTCAAGGTTTTACAGAAGCTTGCAGTGGGCCGCCTGCCAGTCACTGAGTCGCTGAGCGCGCGTGCCGTCCCAGGGACGTAGGCCTGGCACTTTGGCGCGGCGCCCTTTGGCTCAGTGGTAGACGTGTCCACCCACTGCGTAACGCAAACGTCAAAATAACTTATTGGAGTTGAGTCAGAATGGTTATAAAGTTCTGGACAGGAACCCAGAAAGTTTACACGCACGTCGTTCTCCTCTTCGGCTAATGCGTCTGTCTCTGGTGGTACCATATCCGAGTAATCATATTGGTACTGATGCATGGTTTCCGAAGGGTATTCGTTATAATAACCTTGCAAGTCGTTAGGGTCTGCTACCCCATCAACTAAATCATCTTGCAAATCAGTGTAACCAATTTGATCGTCGGGTATGATATCATACTGTGCGTACAGTTCATTGACATTCTGCGCAGGCGTGTTTTCGGGACACTCACGCGAGAAATGGCCAGGCTTATTGCACTTAAAACACTTAAGTGGCTCACGCGGCGTTTGGGCTGGTGCAGGGCCAGATGAAGTAGGGCCGGTTGCACGACGACCACACTCTTCAGTGGTATGGCCGGACATTTTACATTTGTCGCAAAAATAGCTCTTGTAAGCATTGGGAGGCTGTCGACCGGGCTTGTCAATAGCTACCACAGGTGGCCCTACATCAACTGTTGGACGCGGAGCAAAGCGCGGGCCTTGTACGGCAGGAGGTAGACGCATAGGCGGAATATCCCGTTGCGGTCTAAACGGCATGCGCTGTGCATTGAACGGGGGTTGAGCACTAGGCTGCGCTTGTGGCGCAGGGAAAGCAAATCGCGGGTTTTGGCGCATATCCATCGGTGGTCGAAACATTGGCCGTTGGCCAACTAGCATACCGCCACCCAACTGCTGACGGTTATCGCCCATGCGTGCACTAGACATTTGCTGCCGCAGTTGCGAGAGTTCATCGCGCATGCGCTTAAACTCAGTATCCTTAGCTGAGCGGTCTTGCTCAAGCTTACGGTTTTCCAAGGACTGTTGAGCGACTTTGGCATGCTGGATCAGCTTGTCGAAAGACTCAAGTGCAGCAGAGTTTAACTCAACTAGTTGACGCAACTCAGAGTTATGCTGACCCAAAGCGTGCAAAAATCCCTCAATCATACGCAATTCGCGCTCGCTATGATTCACATTTTTTAACTGTGCCGATTCGGTCATCAAACGGCGTCGCACAGTATCGATCGTATCATTGGGTTTCCAGTTCATAAGTGTGATCGCTCGGCATGTAGCTAGCACATGTTTCGCCTGACCAAAATGAGCTTTAAGAGCTGACTCCAATTTCGTAAAAGAGGTCTGGACTTCCTGTGGTTGACCATAACACAGGGTCGCTGCATCATGTTCCAACACAGCGGCCAGAGTCAAGGCCATTTCTTCGTCAGAGGCTATTTTGCAAATTTTACATTTCGCGGTGAACTGTGCTAGCCACTGGCTGACATCAACAGACGTTTTACCCGAGAACATGGGACAACCAAGCATCTTAAGCTTCTTAATACGCTTAGCCAAATCCTCATCTGAACTAATTGTGGTGCTAGGCGGGTCATTTGATACATTCGGTTGCGAAACTTGAGGCTGAGCCCGTGATTGAGCACGTCTTTGGTCTAATAGGGCTCGCATGTTAGCGTTCATAGCCTCCATCTGGTCACGCATATTAGCATATTTTTGGTCCATTTCTGACTTAAGTTGATCTAGAGCCGAAGTGGGTGCTACAGAAGAGCTGGGGTGTGCTGGTGGAACCGAGAGCCTACCGGTGTGCTGGTGTCCCGTATGATATAATCGCTGGGGCGCCTGCACAGCGGCGGGTACGGGGGCTCCACCAGCCGAATCAGGCTGCTGATAACCCTGGTGCGACAACAGAAAGTCGTATTGGTTGTCCCGCGTTCCTACATCATCCGGCTGAATCATATCTACGTTAGCATCATAGCTGCCACTATTCGTTACCCGAACCATCTGTGAATGCGCGTCTTGAGCAGTAGGCAACTGTAAGCGACGGCGAGAGTGCTCAAAGCGATTATTTCGGTCGATCGGAAACATCGGAGTAGTGTGCACAGGCACCGCCGCATATCGTCGTGCCAACTTAGTGTAATTAGCCCCGACTTGTATATAATCGCGACGAGCATCACTAGCCAACTTGTACAAAAAGCGACCATTAATATGGTACTGTTCGGGTAACGGATAGGTGTCAGTTATGCCTACCGTCTCGCCATGCTTAATAGAGCGATCGAGCGTGTCAACAAGCTTTTGCACGAGAAAAGCGCAGCGCTGAAATGCAGTGAGTAAGCTGTCTGGGAACCAGCCATAACGAAACACAAGTTGGAAAATGTATTCAGACTCGAAATACGCGGCGATCAGCAACTTTGAATAAGCGCGCACGAGATCGGTGTTCCGTGGATCAATGATGGCCCAGGGTGTGTCCATAATACCGACTGTAGGCAGAATACGACCGACCCAAGTGGTTTTGACGTCAAGCTCAGCCACTGGGCCAACAGAGAACTCCGGCCCTACAGGTTCTACCCAAGCGTGCATGGATAAGTCAGTCAATACCGTACGCGGCGGGTCGGTTTGTACTTTAATAGAAGGATCAGGCGGCCACTGATGTGTCGCCAAGCGCCGCATAGGGTCGGGGCTCATTAGGTGGGCTACTAACACATTGTTCCAGACAGGGGGTAAGGGCGAAATGCTGCGGTTCAACGGAGTAGTATACATAGACGGTTGGAGCGCACTCTGATGTGGCTCAATTACCCGCGAAGGTTGCGGTTTGGGTGTCGAAACAGGAGTTTTTCCTTGCAACTGGTGTAGCCAGTCTAATCCAAAACCAATATTGTTCAGCAAATTCTGACACACCAACCAACATTTCTGAGGGGTACACCTGTCTGAGACCCGACCGATCTGCATTGCACAGAGGGCATTGTACTGCGCAAAGTCCAAATTCTCTAAGCGGCACAAGAGGTCCCGGGCAGAGTCCAGGGTATTACCAAGATGTGCCAGTAATTCTTTCCTTGTCTTACGAGCGACAGGGCCATTAACTTGGCGCTTAATCTCAGGTAATATATCCGCAAACGCATGGTTGAGGCGAATGCCTTCAGCTATGCACCCATGAAATTGTGCCATAGCATACCGAGCTGTTTCTGGCAAAGTGCCAAGCAATGGCATGTACGTGCTAAATCCGGTCCGGTGCACATCGAGGTAAACCCAGGCTTCTGTCAAGCTACGCAAAGCTGCAGCGCGCACTGTTTGGGATACACCCTTATTTTCTAGGCCAAAGACACCAGCCGTTGATTTCGACTGAATCTGGGAACGAAGAGTAGTCCAATCCCTTGCTGACTGTGCAGAAACTAGCAAAACGGATTGCACAAACGCAAGCGCGCACTGAACGGGGTAAGCGCGTGACTGTGGGCGCGCGGGGCCAGGGTCTGAGGCTGCCAGTACCTGCTGGTTCGCTTGTCTCTGAGCCGGCATAGTCGTATCAACAGGGGGTTTAGTCCGGGCATTCGCATCAGCACAAAAGTTACTCAGTAGGGACTGCAAATCACCCGCTAGGGAATCAACCCGGGGTTTCAAGTGAACACTTAGAGTACGGTCAATAGAGTCTTGCAGGGATCCACGGAATGGCAACATTGCCTGTGACCACGTTCGTAGGGTCATCAGGGCCGAGGTAACATTATCCAAAGTGGTTTGCTGGGATGGATCAGAAGGTGCCACAGTGGCAAGGTCAAACAATAGCTGATCTAACTTATCTATTTCGGGATCAAGTTCGCTTAGAAGTTTTTCAAAGGGTTGTAACACATCCCCAATGCACTGATCTGAGGGTTTCAGGTGATCCCATAATTTAGTAGGTTCGCATGCTTGTTGCAAGGGGGAAATCATAGTATCAATCTCTGATTGGTTATTTGTTGGTAATTCTCGATGTTGTCTTACCGGCCCAATGGAGGGTTGGGGTTGAGGGCTATTAACCGGGTTGGAAGGTGGTGGTTTCGCGGGGGTACTTAGGTCACAGACAGAGGTGGGGGGTCTACTAGGGGATTGAATACTCAGGCACGGAGAACTAGTAGCGTGAGGGAATTCTTCGTGCAGTCGTCTTAACACTGTATCCCGAGACTCGTTGACATACGACATCCCTGGCTCAGCAGTATATGCTGGGGTGGCTAGGTCAGACATCCGGCCCCGAGAACCCACAGAATCACCAACATCACTACACGTAACACCGTGGCGGCTAGTACTGGCCCATTGACCGACAGGGCGCGCGCGTTCCCTACCGTCCAGCTCAAGGAAGCTTTGCTGGTTAGAATTGCCGCGGCGGCGAGTAACCACACCCAAGGATGAATTATACTGCAACATATTAATGTCCGCGGCGTGAACCATGTAATTATCATTGGCGTCTGGCGTCGTGTGTGCTCCACTCAGTGCAGCGGGGTCAGCCATATAATCGTCAATAATTTCGAAAGAATTGAGCGAGTCTTCAATAAACACTGTTTGAAACGATTGGGCTGCAGACAAGGTAGTGGAGCACACATGTTCCAAAGCCACATCCGTGTCACAAGTAGAGCCATCTAGAGTACTAGGCTGGCTAGCTGCCAAGTCAACACTGTGCTCGAATTGACCGTGACTCACAATCCCAGAGACGTCGGTCTGGCATTTTAGTGAGTCACTGTCGATTGAAGCATGCGATGACAAGCTCCATTCAGTTGAAAACTCAAAGTCATCAGAAGACCCTGATGCACCATCATCAGCTGGCAAATACGAATACTGGCCAGCTGCCAAATCCACATCATGCTCGAATTGACATTGGTCCACAATCCCAGAGACGTAGGTCTGGCACTTTAGTGAGCCACTATCAATTGAAGTACATGGTGAGGAGCTTAGTACAGTTGATTGCTCAAAATCATCAAAGGACCATGGTGCACCATCGTCAACTGACAAGTATAAATACTGATAATCAAATGAGTCGTAAGAGTAGTCAGTGGTCACGTATTTTTCACATGTTTGACATAACTCTGGCTCAAAATCAGTAATTTCGAAGGTTTTGAACTGACAATTGGCTGACGGGGGGTATGAAAAAGATTTTGGAAATTTCAAAATTCGCATCAAAAATCGCCGCCAGGGCATGGTGTATCGTAGTCTCTCAAATTTGGAAATTTGACTCTGTTGCAGCATGGATGGGGCAGTATGCCAAGAAATCAAACGATAATAAGCGCGTGATACACATTTCAAACGCTCGAAACGCTTACGCAAAAGCCAACTTTTGTGGTTCCAGTATGTGCACGGTAGCATAGGGCTAAGCTGAAACACTACGCCCTGTACGCATGGAGGGTGGCTATGTGTGCGGTGTGAAAGGGGGGTGAAAGGGGGGTGCAACACGGTGCCGTGACCCGAGGTGGGACCTCCAATATAATAATATAACCCCCCCGGTCTTGCAACATTGTCTCCAATATAATACAATGGACCCCCGGGTACTACAACCTTATCATGGCGGGCCAAATAGCAACACCTTGGACAGTGTCCAATTCCGTCAGAACTTTCAACGATGCGCTCATGTAGTCCATCCTGCCTAATTACGCCAAATGTACAGCACCTAGCAGGGAACTTGGTTACCTTTTGCACGTGTGGAACGACAAACGATGGCAACACGCCAACCAAATAGTCACACAATTCCGACAATTCAACAAGCGACATAATGTCCACCGGACGATCAATAACTGCCCTACAAGCCCTACGCTTGCCGCGTGCGCGGGGAACCTGTCTGCCAAACTTCACCAGCTTGGTGCCTTTCGACCTAGCTACTCCGAAGGACGTAGGCTTCTGAGCTTTTCGGTCTACTTGGTTGCCACAGCTAACAAAGTCCGGTCGCGCAAATTGCAAAAGCTTGCGACGAATAACGTGCGGCTGTAATTTCCCTCTCTTACCCACCAAATACCAAAGGTTTCTAGGCTGCACAGTTTTCTTCAGCCTTTCAGCGGTCTTCTCAAAAACACCACAAATTCCGGGCTCAATAAAAGCTGGCTCCATGATCAAGTGATCAAACAACCACTGCTGAGAAGCATCACAAATTACTTCGCCATTGGGCAAGACAGAATCGACAACGAAATCACCAGCGCCCTGAACCTTTTCCGCATACGTGGCCCTTCGCTGAGTTTGAAACAATTCCGACACGGGTTCAAAACTATCAAAAACAGGGCCCATTTCCAAATCCTCAACCTCCCAGAAACCTTCGGAACTTGGCGCACTCTCAGAAACAGAAACGAGATTTGCCCACGCTTCGAAAACCGACAACTGAACATCACTCGAATACAAGCAAATAAAAGCAACTTCCATTATGATTTCACAATTTAGAGCAGAAAAAATTAGATCCACTAGCTGGAATGAGCCAATAGATTAAGTAGAGAATAGTTGCACCGGAGTAAGCTTGAATTACACTAATTGGGTTTCTCGAATAACGTTGCAATTAAAGTTTCCAAAGTACTTGAATATTTCCAATTTACCTTTCCACTTTCCAAATCAACACATTAACATAAAAATGACTAAATAACACTCAGGGTCATATAAGCTAAACCAGACAGGTGAGGATAGCAGTACGGTACACTGGTAAGAGACCACACAAGTCCAGGTACTTAAGTCCTAGCTTGGCACAGCACCACTATCAAAAGTAATCTACGACGACGTAGCACAACTGTTTGGGCCCTTACGAAAGCCTAGAGCGAGTCAATAGGTGTACAGCCTACTTCAGCTTATACTACGCCTAAAACAAGTCCACAGAGGTCCAGACGTACAGTAAGCATCACAGATGGTGGGTTCTCCCCATACAACACCCTATCTTAGCTATACCGGCAGCTCCGTGTGGCCACTCCTGCCCCTGTGAACCTAAATGTCACCGTGCAGAGGGAAGAGAAGGCCTATGCCAGAGTTAGCAGAGAATGAATAACCAAGGGTAGGCTCATTTCAGCTGGTAAATCACTGACTTAGTAATTAGAATTGGATTGAATAGACTGATGACAATCACTGGATTGGGGCTCTCTTTTATGGGTTTGAAGTGCCCAAAACTGGTTTGCAGCTGGGCGGAGCCAACCAATCACGGAAGTGCATTCAAAAATGTACCGAAAATAAGTGACTCCAGCTGAACCAAGCCATGTACCACAAGGGTTACTTTTTAATGGAACAAGGGGATGGTGACTTGACATTCAGGAACACCTTTCTTCTGGCACTCAGCCAGCTAATGAAACCAAACTTGGAACTGTGCCAAACTAGAAAGTACAATACCTACAGTAACCTACCAAATGTAAACGCACAAACTAACAGCTTAAAAGTGCCTAAACTGAGCGAAACTCTCCAAAACTAAACGTGATACCATTGGAAACATGCCAAGTAAATCCACAGCTACTCGAGAACGGCAAACAACTGCAAAAGGACCAAAAACACAAAAACAACCGTGTTTGCTCAAACGTGAGCTCGTCCAGGCCAGCGTACCAATCGACTAACGCGAAGTAAACACAAAGTGCAAAAGTGCAAACACAGAAATACGTGCGAAACACAGAAATAAGTGCGAACATAAAATTACAATCACAAACACATGCAATTATCACAAACTGAGGGGGTTAGGTGGGTAATTAGATACAAATAAACACAATTATACGCACCACAAATCACAAACCGCGGCACCTACCGCGAACCTACTCCCTAAACCTACTCCTACACCCTACAAAATCACAAAACTCCTCCCTGTGGCAGCAATGGCTACGGGATATGTGCCAATTTACACACAAAAACGGCCTTTTTGGCACTCTTCCAATTCCCTTGGGAGTTGGCCCGTCTCTACTCCGAAGGACGTCGACTTCAGGAGCTATCAAGGCCGCTCCCTATTTTTACTATTTTTAGCCTAAGGCACATACCCCTCCAGAAGGGTTGACCCGTCTCTACTCCGAAGGACGTAGGCTTCTGGAGCTATCGGGGCCCTCCCTTCCAGTGGCCACTCCCACCAAAAACTCTGAGCGGCCGAAGTCTGTCACTCCGCGGACGTTTCCGGCGGCCGACGCTGTCGACGCTCGCGGGGACTGGGTAGGGGGTGAATTTACAAGTTTCGAGTGATAAACTGTCGCCCAAACACGGCGACAGTGCTTAACCCCCCCTCGAAAATACACTAAGTGCCGCTTTCAGAAAGTTGGCACTCGGCCAAAAGCGGCCGATCCGACCCTTCACCAAATCTCCCAAAACACCAAAATCCCCCTCTCCCGGGTTCCGGCGGTCGGCGGTCGTCGAATGGCGGCGGCGCGGCGCTGTCGCGGCCGTCGAAGTCGTTCGCCGGCGCTCGTTTGGCCGCCATGCCCAGGGGAATCGACTTTCGCTCGGCGCTGCTTTTCTCTTTTAATGAGAGCGCCGTAACTATCGCAAAAGTTAGGTTTCGTTCCCAGAGGTGTCGAATGACGTCACCCGGGTCTTTTCACGACTAGAAGCGGCTAATTAAGCCGTTCCGCTAATTAAGGCCGGCGGCACAGCGCCATCGATATATCGTTCTATGGTAATTCGCGCTTAATCACCGTCCCAGAGGCGTAGGTCTGGCACTTTGGTGATCTGGCGCCAATTACCATAGCTGGCGTCCGTTGCGCCGTAAGTTTCCTATAAGTTAGGTTATATATATGGCGGCGTCGTGATGACGTCGCTTGGTCTAAAGATGGCCCGTGTGGCATTTCCG
The DNA here is from genome assembly GCA_964036195.1 of Sphaerolaimus hirsutus. NCBI lineage: Eukaryota > Metazoa > Nematoda > Chromadorea > Monhysterida > Sphaerolaimidae > Sphaerolaimus > Sphaerolaimus hirsutus. The sequence goes on along the minus strand of OZ038453.1, from coordinate 23,623,659 downwards.
GCGGCTAAAGCGCCATAATTAGGGCCTGTATGCGTTAATTGGCGCTGGGTCACCGTCCCAGAGACATAGGTCTGGCACTTTGGTGGCCCGCCGCCAGTTCTCGCATTACACGTATACCCTCGAATAAGTCCCCGGGGCATTTATTTTTTCGTTGGACTTTTTTGCCTGGGGAGATAGTCGAGAGGAGGGGTTATCTTTTATGGAGAATATTACCGTATTACCTCGAAATACCCCCAAGGGGTTTATTATTTCGCCAGCAAAATTCCAGGGGGGATAATTCGAGGGGGCGGGTTATTCGAGGGTGGGTCTATTATTTCGCCAGAAATTTTTGGAAATTCCCCATACTCAGACGTAGAAAAATCAAACAATTGCATAGATGTAATGTGTTTGTAGGCATATATAACTGTATATAGGTACACAAAAACCCTTCCCTTACGTCACTCAATCATCGGTTTTCACGTGTGTTCTGCATTGTACAGATCACAAACTGCGGTATTTGTCATGTACGTTCTCTTTACACTCAATCTTAAAGGGGGCTATTTCGAGGGGGGGGGGTATTTTTACCTCAGCCAAATTTTAGGGGTGTATTTCGAGGGGGGTTAATTCAAGGGGGGCGTTAATTCGAGGTAATACGGTATGTAAAATGCATGATCAATAGATGAATGCGTTTAAATTGCCTTAGTCGCATGTACCTGTCAGTCAGAATACAAATTTACTAAGTACATAAAATGTTTTTTTACATGGACGTCTTTAATCCACATTAAACCAAAATAGAGTTTTTCGGGGGAGTTGTTTTTTCCTCAGCCAGCAGCCAGGGGCCAGATTTAATTCTCCCTACAGATTTGTAGGGTAGGGCGTACGCCCGATAGATTTTTTAAAGTTCAGCCGCATCGACGCACATGCACCGAGAGCAAGGCGGTTCGTAAAATACACGAAACCATCCCTTAAGGTTGCCGATATTGCAATATTACGTATATCACTTCGATTTTGGCACGGAAATCACGATTTCGTCATTTCTTGGCCGTCGGCCAATTCGTTTTTTATTTTATTTTGTCGGGCGGGTTAGTCGCATAAGTAGCGCTTTTGTGTAGTCAGGTGGTCACTTTTTTAGTGTTCACTGTCTGCAACCGAAACCATGAGGGCAGCGACAAGAAAGAAATGCATGCACGAGCGTACAAAAGCGCGACTTATGCGAGTAACCCGCCCGACAAAATAAAATAAAAAGCGAATTGGCAGACGGCCAAGAAATGATGAAATCATGATTTCCGTGCCAAAATCAAAGCGATATACGTCATATTGCAATATCAGCGACCTTAAGGGATGGTTTCGTATATTTTACCAACCGCCTTGCTCTCGGCGCATGTGCGTCAATGCGGCTGAACTTTAAAAAATCTATCGGGTGTACGCCCTACCCTACAAATCTGTACGGAGAATTAAATCTGGCCCCAGGTGTATTTATTCAAAGGGCTTGTTTATCAATGGGGTTTATTCAAGGATACATGGTAATTCAAAAAGCGTGCCTTTGGTGACAATACTTCCAAAACTCCAATAAAAATGTGATAAACAAACCAGACAACTCAATGGGCCACGATTGATTTCTACCCAAATTTGGCACTATGCCAACTTTCCCCAACTCCACCCAATTCGTGTGGCTGTAAAAATCTTGCAACGTGTGTAGCAAATATCCCAGAATTTTGCGAAGTTTTTCTAATTGAAATGCTGAAGTATCCATTCGAACGTTTTTCAGCTGAAAATGTGATAATATGCAGAATATTTCTGTATGTACATATTTACGTATCTACAAGCATACAGGTGGTAATAAAAAATCATGGGGCATGTGTATGTGTTAAATGTAATGTAAAGCGTCATTTGTAAAACAAATGAATTTTTTGTATGAACATAAGACAGTATCTTAAGCCTGTAAAATACAATACCGTATTCGCTTGAATATTTTTTTTGCATTTTTGTTAGACGTTTTAAGGGGGGGGGGCTACTGAGGGGGAACTATTCAAAGGGAGGAATTATTATTTTGTCAAATTTTTCAATCATATTTCTATCAACTCAATCCTAAAAAATGCTTTATATACACAATAACATGCCATTTTTATCAAAAATTGCACATAACAAACTGATAATATTCCTTAAGGGGGGAATTATTCAAGGGGGTATTTTTTCTCGTTCATCTTACAAGGGGGGTTATTCAGGGGAAATTATTCAAGCAAATACGGTACTTACCAATGCCACAAGCACTTCCCGCTTCTCAATCATCAAATCATTGCCTTCCACCAATTTCTCTGAATCAAAGTGATATCGGGCGTCCGTACCCGTATCGTCGTCTAGATCCGCATAGCCGGAGTATTTTTCGATTATTCTGAGTTGAGCATGGGTCATTTTTTATATTTTTGAATGGTGAAAAAAACTGCACCCCTAGAATGAACCCCCCACCCCCTTTCGAAGTTTGAATAACACCCCGGTTTAAAAACTCTAAGGCCCTGTTTACACGGATTTTTTGTGACGACTCGACAACAATAAAACGTTCAATAAGTTGAGTAAAAAGGTTCCATGTTTGTTAGAAAAAGTGGTCAAGTATACCTTCTACCTAAGCGAATATGCAGGCCAAATTGCAGACTCGTGCTTGTAGCTCAAGATGTATAACATTCAAAAAAGTTTGCTATTGTCGCTGGCTGTCGGAGACAGTCTGACAACTGTCCGACAACTGCAAAAGTTTTCAAATGCCTTTAAAGCGGGAATTAGAGCTCAGCGTCGATTTGACGTGAAATGACGACGTGAAATGATGTCGTGAAGGTAATTACACGAGTGTGGATCATGCTACGGGTCTACAATTTTCTGAGGACAATATATGAATCAATACCTTAATCGTGTCCAATACTGAGTGTTATCAGCCACAACTAGAGCGAATTGAAAAATTCAATTTTTATCATTTCACGTCATCATCATTTCACGTCACAGTGTCAGGGAACAACTTGACATTTCACGTCAGACTGCTGCTTGCAATAGTCTGACGTGAAATGTCAAGTTGTTCCCTGACGTAAAATGATGACGTGGAATGATAAAAATTGAATTTTTCAATTCACTCTAGTTGTGGCTGATAACACTCCGTATTGGACACGATTAAGGTATTGATTCATATATTATCCTTGGAAAATTGTAGACCCGTAGCATGATCCACACTCGTGTAATTAATTTCACGACATCATTTCACGTCGTCATTTCACGTCGAATCGACGCTGAGCTCTAATTCCCGCTTAACTCATGAGCTACAAGCACGATTGTGCAATTTGACATGCATATTCGCCTAGGTAAGATGTATAATTGACCACTTTTTCTCATAAATATGGAACATTTTTACTCAACTTATTGAACGTTTTATTTTTGTCGAGTTGTCACAAAAAACCCGTGTAAACGGGGTCTAACGAAAAATAACGCCCCTTGAGACTTATTAGCGCACCGCACACTGCAAAGTGTAACGGGAAGTTCGGATGATTTTTGCATGGGTGGAATTCAAAGGCGGAATTAAAAAGAGGGGTGGAATTAAAATTTGTCCGAACCGACCCAAATTTCAGTAGTTTTTTTAGATGTGTCGTAAATAAAATCGTCCGAACTGACTTTATAATTCTGCCCGGGCGGAAATTAAAACGTCCGGACCCGATCGTTACACTTTGCAGTGTGCCTCTTGGACCGTACTACATCGAAATATCTCCTCCCTCGAAATGGCCACTATGAATAAATAAATCCGCCACGAAATACCCCTCCCACGCTTAATCCCCTCAAAATTTGCACTATGAAACAATCACCCCCAGGGGGGAGGGGGGTATTTCGAAGAAATACGGTATACAGTAAATCGAACCTGAACGGCTGGAATCTATTCTCCAAATCATCCAAATCGATGCCAAATTTCTCCAAAATACCATCAACCGCAGTTTCAACTTTTGCTTTAAACGAGTCCCAATTTTTGTTGTAATAAATCGGCCAATCTTTCAGCGGGCATTTTCTGACAAGCGGATCAAAAATCGGGTCGGGTTCCGGTTTGGTGATGTTCGGATGATCGGGTCTGTGAGTGTGATAAATTTTTGGCAATGCGCCAAAATTGAAAAATGACAGCGGAAAAGTAATTGTGATGGGGAAGCGCCGCAGAAAAAAGGCGCCGAGCCCAAACGGCGCCATTCCAAAGTTAGGAAAATGGCGCCATGACGTTTTAGTAAAACGTGCCAAGCGCTAATGCGACAATTTTGCGCCATTCTACGACTATAATCCACTGATCGCAGTGACAGCACACTTCACACTTAGCTACAATATCCCACCTGAATAAAATCACATTTTAACTTTTTAGATCACACTACATTGCTTTACACACACATACATTGGGTGAATTTTGCACACAATTTTTCATGTGCCTTTTTTCATCAGAATATGGTGGTAATGCTCTTACGATTTAGTCCCATACCCTGTAAAATGTCAAATGTCAAGCAAAGTGTCAACAGTTATGTAAAATTCCCTGTAAAATGTAAATTTTTCGTCTTTCATTACAGGAAGTTTGACATTTTGCATGACACTTTAAATGCCATATGACATTTTACAGGGTCTGGGAGTGACAGCCAAATTTTTTGGCACTGTTCCAAAACCCGAAACTCACCTATCACTGAGCCACTCATAAATAATTATGCATAAAGCTGAATAAGTGATTCTGACGTGAGTTCTCGTAGTTTTGAGTTCCTCTCTCAAATTTGGAAATGCATAGGGAACATAAGCTGAGGTTTCAGGCAAAAATCCGGTCAGAAAGTTCAATGTGAGTAAATGTGTTAGAAATGCGTAAAAATTTGCCATTTTGTTAGTTTCGAAATTGTTTGATTTTTAATAAAATGAGAACTTTATTCGAATAAGAAAGAATAAGAAATAAGAGTTTCTGAGAATGAGGTCCATGTTGTAATCAGAGAGACTTTAAGGATTTCACATTCCGACAAAACATACATTTCATTGCCATGCTGAACATTGAATAAAATGACAATAGACGGAAATTATCGATTATTTTACAAATTACAGCCAACCCATAAACATAACACGGATGATACATAACTTTGCGTGTATTTACCTGACGTCTGAAATTCGTTGTGGTTTCAATTGTCAAAAATGAACCTGATAAACAGGATCCTAGGCAACTCCCAAAAATTGTAAAATGTTCGTTCACAGAGAGATTTAGGTACCGTATATCCTCGAATAAGTCCCCCGGGGAGTTATTTTTTCCTCACAGTTTTTGAGGGGGGAGTTATTCAAGGGTGGGGAGTTATTCAAGGGGGGGAGTTATTTTTTCCTCATAACTTGCAGGTAGGTGTGTGTGTATACACTGCGTATAATACGCACTGTGTATCTGCTTTCGCTGCTGTAGGCTAACATTCTTTTGTATTTTTTGTCTCACTCACAACACTGCATTTGCATTTCGTTTTTTTCACTTGTTGCAGTATCTTCTCCACTCATCAGAGAGGGGGAGTTATTCAAGGGTGGGGAGTTATTCAAGGGGGGGAGTTATTTTTTCGTCAGTGCTTTTGAGGGGGGAGTTATTCAAGGGTGGGGAGTTATTCAAGGGGGGGGTCTTATTCGAGGATATACGGTAATTATCTTTTCTTTTTGGGACATTTTCCGAGATTATATATATTGAATTTACATTTCTAGAAATCACACATTTTTTAATGCTAGACGCAACATAGTACGATTCGAATCCCATTTAAAAACAAACTAGGTATAACAAAAAAAAACAGAGTTTAGGTAGTTTGAGTAAAGATCCACTATCAGTTAATCGCAACAAATAAAAAACATATTTTCGCTTTTATACACAACGACGTAATGTCTTAAAATACTTTAATCAACAACATATTCAAATACTTACTTTTCACTCGAAGCATGGAGACACCGGCTTTTTCATGGTTTCTATGGTTACTGCCGGTGAAAGTAATTTATCTTTATATGTCCCCTCAACGTAAACAGGGAATATGAATTGTTCATTTACCGTAAATTCTCGATTAGTTCCCCCTTCTTTGAATAGTCTTTCCTCGAATAGTGCCCCCTGTTATACTCCGGTTACTTTACACCCTGCACGCGTGGTTCCCGCTGGAAGTGTGCCAACGATGGTTAACGCGTCCGAGTTTCATAAAAAGATGAAAAAATTGGTTGTTGTTATAATGTTATTCATTAACATATTCACATCGATGAATTTTTTTTCATATTTTTACGGAAATCGCATGATTTAATAATCATTGGCACGCTTCCAACACGAGACATAAATCAGTGCGAGGGCAGAGTATCACGTACGCCGAGTATAGCCGAGTGACGAAAAAATACGCCCTTTTATAATTCACGGAAAAATTCCAGACTAATGATTCAAAAGTAGAAATTGACAGAAATTGCTTTTTTTATTGAGCACTGTTCATACAATCGATTGATAAAAATGTGATTGAAAATTATGACGACAAATTTTTCCTCAACTTCAAAACAGTTCCCCCGTGAAAAACAGTGTGCCGAAAAAATAATTCCCCTGGGGAACTAATCCAGGATATACGGTAGTTGCTAAGGGGTAGTGCCCTAGCAGAATTTCTAAGTCATGGGCAAAATATTCAGATTCTGTTTTCTGATGATCGATTTTTTTGAGGTAGCTCCATAAATATGGCGCCTGTGACGTAAAAGGCGCCGAGCGCCAATATACCGTGGCGATTTTTCTGCGGTGCTGGCGCCATGGCGCTTTCAAATTACGAAATACATCTGGGGCCAGTTACGCAAAATGAGAAGTGAGAAGTGGGGTTTATTTTTTCAGAGTGAAATTTTTTTATGAAAAACGAGAAAAATGCAACAATAACCACCATTTATAAGTTTTTACAGCCTTATATAAGGGTGTAGATGGTATAAACGATGTTCTAACGTAACACAGTAAGTGTTTTGAACGTCTGTTATGCATTTCCCGGACCACAAATTCATAGTGCCCATTTCGAGGGGGGGTATTTCGAGGAAATACGGTGAAAAGAAAAAAGTAATTTCTCTCTCTTCGCTTTTGCCAATTCACTTGGCCTTTGCGCTTTTACTTCGCCTTTGCCATTTCACTTCTAACTTATCATTATGCGGAACTGGCACCTGTTCTGTTGCCAGTAGAAAAATAAAAAAAAGCATTTTACATGATCTAAATACGCGCCAAATTGGATATGATTGATTCTAAGCAACGATAAGGCAGCTGTTTTTTGAATCACAGCGATGGTGATTAATTTTACGTTAATTTTTCTAACGCTCATTCTTTGCTTTTGCTATTTTTATACATAATACGTAATACAAAATAAAGTCGTCTTTAGTTGAAAATTGAATAAACAGGCAGAACTTGAATAAAATTGGCTGAAAAATAGCGAAAAAATAAAAGGGCGTCTTCAACAGAAGGGCCGGTAAAAAGTTGACGAAAAAAATATAAGGGCGCCCTTCTATTAGGAGAAATGCAGCATCATAACTTCAAATTGAAACAAATTTGTAAAAACCTTGTCAGAGAAGAAGCAAATACGGTATAAATACTAGAATAAACCCCACGAAAATACCCATATCCCCATGCAAGGCACATATTTACAACCTCCGGAAAATCTCAAGTGGGGGCAAATTTTTAAAAATCAAGAAAACGCATAATTTTACATTGATTCCTTCACATTTTGTCACGCGACACAATTGTAAAAAAGTTTGGAAAAATTGCAAGCAAATTGACAAAATTAATACGCAGAATAAATTTAATGATATATTAAAAGGTATAATATTGGGAATAATGGCCCTACACACACTAGTTTTCACCGTGACTGATGTGAAAACTGAAATGGCCACATGGCGACATTCAGCCTACTCTTATTGTATGCTATATGTGTTTTAGTTTCCAAATTTTCAAATTATAACCTTTATTTATAAAAATTCAAATTTAATTTATATTAAATCATTCAACCGTGTTTATTAATTTGCATGTTAAATTTTTTTTCAGTTTTCACACGAAGTCACGGTGAAAACTAGTGTGTGTAGGCACAATATGCTGATATGCGCCTCTTTACAAGTATTTACAATGTGCCTGCGCACACTAGTTTTCACACAAAAATTTCGAAAACTCACAAATCAACTTAGAACGCATTTGAGTTTTCTACAATGAGGTGGCCGTCAACTACAGTTGACGGAGATTAAAAATGACTCATTGTAGAAAATTCGAAATTTCGTGTGAAAACTAGTGTGCTCAGGGCGATTTGACAAAGTACATAAAACTTATCACAAGTCAACTTTCAACTGAAAGTAAAAAAGAATTGTAGAGAAGTTGATAAAAAAACATCTAAAAGAAATCGAAATAGTTAGACAACAATGAAGAAATTGCAATGACACCAAAAATCAAATAAACTTGCACTAGTTTCACAGGGGCGGCGCTTCTCAGAAGACCCAGGAGTATTCCAAATTGGGTGTCGTTCACAGTGTGGCGCAGGTCACGCAAAAATCTGTGCGGAAAAATAAATTGTTTAAAGGCACACGAAAAGTTTCACTCCGCATCCGAAAAGTTTTTACATTCGGAACTACAAACTAGAAATGGGAAATGTACTGAGCACAACGTTTTTGGCCCGGATGCAAATTGCGCAAAGAATTACAAATTGCTTTTATGTTTGGAACTTCATTCCAAAAATCCCGATTTTCGACGTTATTATTTTTTTAAATACTAAATCGAAAACGTTCGGTCGGTGATGCTATTTGCGTTTGGCACTATTTTCGGGTGGTATTTATAGTCCAGTTACTTTACACCCTGCACGCGTGGTTCCCGCTGGAAGCGTGCCAACTACTATTTTACCCATGCGATTTTTATGAAAAGTTGAAAAAGCCAGCTCTGTTATAGCGCTATAGGTTCACTTATACACAAAAATGATTTTTTCATCTTTTACACAAAAATCGCATGCTTTAGCATCATTGGCACGCTTCCAATGTGAGACACAAATGAGTGCGAGGGCAGAGTATCGAGTCCGCCGTGTATATCAGGAAAAACACATCTGGCGCTTTTTTCAACATCCCGGATGCGTGTGAAGCGGCAGTGAAGCAAGGTGAAGCGTGCGAAAGACACTTCACCAAAAATATCACGATTATTATAAGCGCGCCTCTTCACGTGCATATTCAGAACCCACTTCCAGACGCATTACCTACACACCCATTTTTCAGTGCATTTAAAACGACACAAACAAAAAATTTGTTTATGTGGATCAGCACAAAAACTCACACCAAAGTGGCTTCATGCGCCAACTTTGCACTTTCATTGTGCAAGTGAAAATGTGACGCGTAGAGAAAAAAGTTTGAATCCTTATTAATTCCACCGTAAGGGGGCACTTCGGTGCTGGGGGCACTCCCAGACCCCGTAAAATGCCCCGTGAAATGTCACAAATCGTGTAAAGTGTCAAAAACCATGTTAAATGCCATTTTTAGCGGGCATTTGCATACCCTGTAAAGTGTAAAGTAGAGTGCCGAATGACATGTAAAAAGTCAATCAAAACTCAAAAATAAACTTTGCATGACAATTGACACTTTGCTTTACATTTTTCATGACAACTGACGATTTGCATGACATTGTACATAGACAGACGACATTTGACACTTTACTTTACAATTCACAGGGTCTGGGACTTCCCCCTGCAAACGGCATTTTACATGATTTTTGACACTTTGCATGACACTTGACATTTTGCAGGCCATTTCACAGGGTGCGGGAGTGGCACCTGCGCTTGTCCACCGCCCCGCCGTGGGCACATTTTCCAGAATTGTCCGGACTTGGGTTGTTGTCCGTGTAGCCCGACGTTAAAAGTTCCGGTTGCGAAATTATCACGTTGTCGGGGCAGATTCGAATGTCTGCAAAGTGAGACGCGGCTAGCGTTGAAAAATGTTCAAGGGGGTATTATTCGAGGTGGGAATTATGCCAGGGGGAATTGTTCTAGGGGTTGTTCTATTCAAGAGGGGGGGGGGAAGTTTTCCAGCAAATACGGCACATAAATTTTCTTGTATTTATTTGATATATTTTGATGGATTATTTTTAATTATGTATACCGTATTTTCTCGAAATACCCCCCGGGGGGTGATTGTTTCATAGTGGTCCCGAGAGGGGGGGGGGTTAAACGAGGGGGGGTATTTCGAGGGGGGGGGGTTATTATTTCACAAGAAAATTTTTTTAATCCCAGTACGAAATTGTCGTCTGAAACGTACGCAGACGTCGAAAAATACAACAAAAACCGCCATTTATAAGGTTATGTAGACTTATATGTCGAGATGGACTTGTACGTAGATGGTATAAACACTGTTCTAACGTTATTCCGACATTGTTTTAACGTGTGTTCTGCACTACGCAGAACACAAACTGCAGTATTTGGCATGTACGTTCTCTTTACACTCAATCTGGAGGGGGGTATTTCGAGGGGGGGGGTGATTGTTTCATAGTGGTCTCGAGAGGGGGGGGGGTCAAACGAGGGGGGGGGGTATTTCGAGGGGGGGGGGGGTTATTTCGAGGAAATACGGTATATATTCTCACAAAGGACCCATTTTACGATGCTAGAAATGGTTTGACCGACTTGAAAATCGATGTGAAAATTAACCCATTTGAATAATCCTATTTTTTCAGATACTTTTGACGGTAAATATATCTGCTTACCGTATTTACTCGAAACACCCCCAGGGGGTTTATTTTTCAGAGTGAGAATTTTGAGGGGGTATTTCGAGGGGGGGGGGGGTAACTAGAGGGGGGCGGGTTATTATTTCGCCAGAAATTTTTTGAACTCCCAGTACTAATAACGTACGCAGACATAGATATATGCAACAAAAACCACCATGTATAAGAGTCTACAGCCTTATATAAGTATGTAGATGGTATAAACCATGTTCTAACATAACACAATCATTGTTTTTAACGTGTGTTATGCATTGCTTAGGTCATAAAATGCAGCTTTTGTCATTGACGTTCTCTTTACACTCAATTAGGGGGGGGGGTATTTAGAGGGGTGTTATTAATTCATAGTGTCTATTTTGAGGGGGGGTATTTCGAGGGTGGGGTATTTCGAGGAAATACGGTATATAACTAGGTATTTGTAGCTATTACCTCTTTTAAACTTGATTATCCAGTTATGCCTTAAAAAAGCCTACATAAAAACCTATCTGAAATACGGTTTCTGTACTCGGATACTTTCAAAGAGTATATTTAAAAGCGAGTACAGGTACTTTTTCCTCGGAAACGTAAACGTATTTACTCAGTACTCGAGTAAACGTATTTATCGAGTGAACGTAAATACGTTTTAATAACTCAATAAGACCCAGGCACCCACCATCAATTGGTGCGTCGTGAAGACCCATAAGCTCCGCCAGTTTTACACCATCTCCCGCGGCCGCTTCTTTTTGTGCGTCAGTCAAAAAAGTGTTGCAGACAGTGCAGGTTTGGTTTTCCTTCCCTGGAAAATTGTGTGATAATATTTATTGCTTTTTTACAATTAATTTTACAATTCTTCCAAAACACAAATGAAAATGTAAACGATTAAACAAACCAGCCAACAAAATGGGCCACGACTGATTTCTGCCCAAATTTGGCACGATGCCAACTTGTCCCAGCTCCACCCAATTCGTGTGGCTGTAAAAATCTTGCAACGTGTGCAGCAAATAGCCCAGATTTTTGCGAAGGTTCTCCAAATCAGACGCTGGAGTATCCTCGCGAACGTGCCTCAGCTGAAAAATGTTTTTAAATGCAGAAAATAATGTTTCCACAATTATAAAATGATATTTATATGTACATAAACTCGCTGAACATTTTGCAATGCAACGTTGTTGAAATTATTTTTTTATATGCACAATTGGTCATTTCAACAGAACCGCGAAATTTTGATAATATTATTCAAACACTAGTTCAGAAATTCCAACTAGTGTTTGAAAAATATTGAATTGAAAAAAGCTTGGCACACTGCCAGCCCTTTTCATTGAGCCGCTACACACATGCATACTGCATAGGGTGCATAGAGGTGCTAGGGGGTCGGGTGCGCAGAGAGCATATTTACATGCGCTGAACCTCAAGATGCGCAGAGAGTTTACATGCACTGCGGCACACCACCACAAACACTTACCAACGTGACAAGCACTTCTCGCTTTGCAATCATCAAATCGTTGCCTTCCACCAATTGCTCCGAATCAAAGTGATACCTCGCATCCGATTTTGTTTCTTGATCTAAATCCGCAAGACCAGAGTACTTCTCGATTATTCTGGGGAAATGAATGGAGAGTGTCGCATTATAATCACACAACGTGCCCAAGGGTGTCGCACTATTGGAGATGTCGCAATATTGGAGACCTGTCGCATTATTAGAGAATTTACGGTTATAACAACAATCAATGTCAATTTGTATATGAAATTGTGTGCTTGCATGCCAAAAAATTTGCAAAATACCTAGTGAATAACTGCTATAAATTTCGGCTGACGTTTCATTTAAACAAAATTCAGATGCTTGTGGTTTATAAGAAAAAAACGTTAAAAACCATCGAAAACCGCCAGCTATTTTAAAATGGTGCAATTTTGCAAATAAAAAACTTGTGCAATTGAAGATTCATACAATAGACAAAAAGATTGTAACGGCGCCAAAGCTTTTAGCACCACATTGAGAATGGCACCGGAAAAATCACGCTGAATGCAAATTAATCAAACCTAAACGGGTGGAATCTATTGTCCAAATCTTCAACATTGATGTCAAATTTCTCCAAAATACCATCGACCCTCGTTTTAAACGATTCCCAGTATTTGTTGTAATAAATCGGCCAATCCTTCAGCGGGCATTTTCTGACCAGTGGATCAAGAATTGGGTCGGGCTCCGGTTTGGCGAGGTTCGAAGTATCGGGCCTGTGAATGTGATAAAACATTTGGCAATGTGCCAAAGTTTTAAAATGACAGTTACCGTGTATCCTCGATTAAGACCCCCTCGAATAACTCCCCCTCTGTGATAGGTGGAAAAGATGTTGGGTTTATTTGAGAACAATCAATGTAGTCAAACAGACCACACTACACCTGATGCCAGTTCCGCAAATTGAGAAGTGGGAAGTAAAACCGCAAATACGAAGTGATATGGCAAAAACGAAGTGAATTGAGAAATTACGTTTTATTTTAATTTTATTTTTACTTCGCGTTTGCCAATTTACTTGCCATTTCACTTCGATTTTGCCAATTTACTTAGCTTTTGCCATTTCACTTCTCACTTCTCAATTTGCGGAACAGGCCCCTGGGCTGCAAATGCAGTGCAGTGTGTGAAACTAAAAATACAAAAAATATTAGCCTAAGGCAGCGACAACAGATACACACTGTAATTGTGAGGAACAAATAATTTCCTCCTTGACTACTCCCCCCTCAGAAACTATGAGAAAAATCACTCCCCTGGGGTCTTATTCAAGGATATACCGTACATATGATTCTGACATTACTGGCAATGTGCCAAACCAGACACTTACCTGTCATTGAGCCACTCATAAATCACTATGCATAGTGCTGAATAAGTGATTCTGACGTGAGTTCTCGTAGTTTTGAGTTCCTCTCTCAAATTTGGAAATGGAAAGGGAATATAAGCTGAGGCTCCGGGCAAAAATCCGCTCAGAAAAGGAAATGTTAGTAAATGTGTTAGAATTGTGTAAAATTGGTGCATTTTGGTAGTTTTGGAGAGATTTGAAATAATAATTTTGATCTGAGAAAGATGCCCATGTTGTAAATAGTGAGAGAAACTTACAAAATGTAGTGTAATGTAAAGAAGTGCATAGATGTGTGTTTACTTGTAAACTATTTACATTCACATCAAGTCTGGCAGTCACTTTAGAAATTGACAACTGACAGCACATCTCCAACTATATGGAGTGGTATAAAGACAATTTGGTGAGAATGTAGGTGACAATATTTTTCAGACATTTTTCATTTGGACATAGTGTCTTTGATGAAAAATGGACATTTTACTATCAGAGCATCAATTCAACCAGAACAATGTGAAAATAACCCTAAATCATAGTTCTGAACACCTTGGAAGTTCTTACCACCCATTTTTCTAATATTTGTTTTCTGGCACTCTTCCAATGTTATTTCTACCTGCCATTCTATTGGAGGCTGCTGTTCTATTGGTGGTGCCGTTCTATTGGAGGCTGCTGTTCTATTAATTTCATGAGTGCAAAACGTGCCAAAACCAGCCGTTCCATTGGAGGTATGCCGTTCTATTAGAAGAAATACGGTATACACCAACAGGGGTTGCCAGCCAGTGACGCCCTTAGTGTGGGTTGCCAGATGTGAAAGAACACTAAAACATAGTTTAGTTTCGGTAGGGATCGCAATCAATTTATTGCAACAAATAAAAAGCGTATTTTCCATTCATATGTTGCCCCATCAGGGGGTCGTCCCAATCCCTGTAAAGTGTAAAGATAAGTGTCAAATGTAAAGTCAAATGTTAATTGTCATTCAAAGTGTCAAATGTAAAGTAAAGTGTCAATTGTGTATACAAATCGTCTTTTCGTATCCAAATATTATGTTTTTGTATCCAAATAACATTACAAATAACGTTTGCATTTGACACTTTGCATGACAATTGACATTTGACTTTGCATTTGACTTTACATTTGACACATTATTTTTCATTTGAAGTTATATTTGACAGTTTGCATGACTATTGACATTTGAGTTTGCATTTGACTTTACATTTGACACTTTACTTTACACTTTACAGGGCTTGGGACCACCCCCAGGTCAGAGTTAAAATATCAAATATATAAATAGTAAAATACTTTTCACTTCTGAAAGCTTAGAACACCAGCTCCAGTTTCCATTGTTTCTATGGTTGCCTTGCCGCCAATGAAAGCTATATTTATCTGAACGCTCAACGAAAATGCGTAAACAGTACATATGAATTGTCCATTTACCGTAAACCTCATAATAGTACCCCTCCCTTGAATAGTGCCCCCTGCCAGCCAAGCAAGGAAAGAAATTTCCCCTTGAATACCGTATTACCTCGAAATACCCCCAGGGGGTTTATTATTTCGCGAGCAAAATTTGAGGGGGGATAATTCGAGGGGGGGTTTATTCGAGGGGGGGTCTATTATTTCGCCAGAAATTTTCGAAAATTCCCCATACGCAGACGTAGAAAAATCGAACAATTACATAGATGTATGTATGTGTGTTTATAGGCATCTATAACTGCATATACACAAAAACCCTTCCCTAACGTCACTTAATCATCAGTTTTAACGTGTGTTCTGCATTGTACAGAACACAAACTGCGGTATTTGTCATGTACGTTCACGTTACACTCAGTTTTAGGGGGGGTATTTCGAGGGGGGGGGGGGTTTATTATTTCCTCAGCCGAAATTTAGGGGGGGTATTTCGAGGGGGGGGGGTTAATTCAAGGGGGGGGGGGGTTAATTCGAGGTAATACGGTAGTTCCCACTTGATGAGTGGGAGAGACGGGGAATGTTCCGTACGTACAGCAACATATCATATTTATGCATGTAATGTGTACACATAAATGCCAGGGGCCAGATTCCATTGTCCCGTAGTGCGAGTAAGCTATGCCCTACACATGCCCGACAAATTGGGTAATCTGTGTACCATATTTCCTCGAAATACCCCCAGGAAGTTTATTTTTCAGATAGCAATTTTTGAGGGAGTATTTCGAGGGTGGGTGTCTACTATTTCGCCAGAAGATTTTTGAACACCCAGTACTAGTGATGTAAAAAGCGCTAGACTTTTGGCGCCAAGCGCCAAAAGCGCCATGGCGCTTTTGGCATGCGAGCGCCAAGCGCCAATGGCGCCACAGCAAAATAGCGCCAAGCGCCACAAGCGCCATGGCGCTTTTCTGGACCATGGCGCCAAGCGCCAATGGTGCCAGAGGATGTTGGCGCCAAGCGCCAATAGCGCCAGCGCCAAAAATTTTTGCTGCTCATAAAGTGCGCTAATGCAGTGCTATTTATTTGTGTGAGACGCAAGATATAAAAAAGTCAAATCGAGTTTACTTTTCTTTTTCTGATGTTATTTTACAGCTGAGAGTTGGGTTACCGTATTTCTTCTAATAGAATCGCATACCTCCAATAGAACTACACCTACAATAGAACGGCAGTTTTTAGCACGTTTGCGTGCCCACGAAAACAATAAAATGCCACCCCCCAATATAACGGCAGGTAGAAATTACGTTGGAAGATTCATGGTTGTTTTCACACTTGGTTTTGTTTGAATTGATTCTGTGTGTGATATGGATATGTTTATGTTTCATTATGTTTATGTTTCATAAAAACACTATGTTCAAATGAAGAATGTGTGAAAAATGTTGGTGAAAAAATAGAACGGCAGCCTCCAATAGAAAGGCACCTCCAATAGAATGCCAGGTATAAAAAGTTGATGAAAAAAATAGAATGGCGCTTTTCTATTCGGAGAAATACGGTAACAATGGCAAGCCATCTCGAAAAAAAAGTGCGTAGATTTTTATAGATACGTCGAACGTGCATTTCAACGTCATTCGTCGGCTCGTGAGCAAGCTTTGAATTGGGATGGGAATCATAAGGCCCATTATTCCGGAAAAGTTTTGAATATCCTTGCACGGAAATGGTTTACAAGATAAGCAAGTATGTAGAATTGTTCTTCCTGGAATACGCCTAAACACATCTACTTATGTAAATTATGCACACAAGGTCTTTTTACATAAAAAATGCTATTTTTTTTTGAACAACTTGGCGCTTTTTTGGCGCTTTTTAAAACGCTAGCGCCACGCGCCAATGGCGCCACGGTATCATAGCGCCAAGCGCCAAAAGCGCCGTGGCGCTTTTCCGTAGCACAGCGCCAAGCGCCAATGGCGCCACAGCAAAAAGGCGCCAAGCGCCAAAAGCGCCATGGCACTTTTACATCACTACCCAGTACTCATTCACTGTTTGTAACGTTAGAAAATACAACAAGTTTGACCATCGGATAATTTAGCGCATTTTTCGCCTAACTGCATTCATCAAATTATGGTAACATTTTCTGCAATTCTCTACAATTCATTACATTTTGATTCCGGTAAACAAGATAGGTAACCTCGGCGGACAGCACACTTAGTATGAAAACCTACCATATCCCATCTGAATAATGAACCAACGATTATGCAATTTTTTATCATAATATTTTTTTACTGCGAATTGATGAATTACGAAATTTATCTCAAAATTTTATTCATTAAATTATGGTAGGTTTTCATACTAGGTGTGCTGTCCGCCGAGTATACCTATTTCTGATTGATTGAAAGGCCCTACACACACTAGTTTTCACCGTGACCGATGTGAAAACTGAAATGGCCACATGGCTACATTCAGCCTACTCTTATTGTATGCTATATGTGTTTTAATTGTCAAATTTTCAAATTTAAACTTTCATTTATTAAAATTCAAACTTACATAAAATTAAATGATACCACCGTGATGATTAATTTGCATTTGAAAAAATTTCAGTTTTCACACGAAGTCACGGTGAAAACTAGTGTGTAGGCACAAAAAAACAGTACACCAGCTGTCATTTGAACAAGCGATAATGATTATTTAAACATTGGGCATGTTATTTCTAAAGCTCATCCTTTGCTTGTGCTATTTTTTTTTGTTCACCTTGGTTACGGGATGCAAAATGACGCTGGTTAGCTGGAAACCTTCAGGAAACATAACGAACAGATATGTAGACATTGTTGTGACTCTATACGCTTTTTATGGCCAAATTTTAAGCCTTGATAAATTTTTGACAAATTTGAGTTCACCGGAACGGACTATTTTCGATCTCAATCAACGGTAAATGGACTCTTCATTCCGGTGAATTCAAATGCGTTCAAATTTTATTTATCAGTTTTAGAAATTTCAGCCGGTAACTACCGTATTTGCTCGAATAATTCCCCCCGGGGGGGGGGGGTGAATTATTCCACTTTTTTGAGGGGGAACTATTCAAGAGGGGATTATTCAAGGAGGGAATTATTATTTTGTCAAATTTTTTAGGCATCTTTCTATCGACTCATTCCACGAAATGTGTTGTTTTAACACAATAACATGCCATCTGTGTTCAAATGGCCCTGCGCACACTAGTTTTCACACGAAATTTCGAAAACTCATGAGCAACTTCAACTCATTTCAACGTATTTTCCACAATGAGTTATTTTTAACCTCCGTCAACTGTAGTTGACGGCCATCTCATTGTAGAAAACTCAAATGCGTTCTAAGCTGATTTGTGAGTTTTTGAAATTTCGTGTGAAAACTATTGTGCGCAGGCACATTTGGACAACAAATTGATCACATGCCATAAAGGGGGAATTATTCAAGGTGAATTATTTTTTTCCTCACTCGTTTAACGGGGGGGGGGGGGTGGTATTCAAGAGCGAGAGATATTCGAGGGGAGCTACTCAAGAAAATACTGTAGTTTCCGTGGGGCCTAGTAAAATACAGGGGCGTGCGTTCTACGAAGAAGTCTCCATTTCTATGTCCAAAATGTACCATACTTTTCTACGATATGATAATTCGCATAGACCGATCATATTTACAAAAGCGTGAGTGTATAAATAGAAAAATAAAACAAATCTCAAACGTTTTATACTCGGCGTACATGATACTCTGCCCTCGCACTGATTTATGTCTCGTGTTGGAAGCGTGCCAATGATTGTTAAATCATGCGACTTCCATAAAAAGATGAAAAAATTTATCGATGTGAATATGTTAATGAAAAACATTATTACAACAATCAACTTTGTCATGTTTTTATAAAACTCGGACGCGTTAACCATCGTTGGCACACTTCCAGCGGGAACCACGCGTGCAAGGTGTAAAGTAACCGGAGTATACCATCACACGGCAGCTGCGAACACATTTGACAGGCAATTTGCATGCCGCGGGTTTAAACTGAAAATACCGTATTTACTCGAATTAACCCCTCCCGCGGGTCACTGTCACACGACGAGAAATTGGCTATGAATATCTGAACGTGCGTTTGTAAAATATGGCACCTTCCCATGTCGAATGTAGAAAACCATGTCGTTTAAATCATTATTATTAAATATTGCGAGACTGCCACCAAAGAAAGCATATTGGACAGAACAACCAGTCAAAGAAACCCACCAATCAATAAATTATAAAGCAAAGCAATCAATCAAAATTTTAATCAATTTTCGACAAACCAAAAGAAATCACTTGGAAACATCAGTTTCCATTGAATTATCAGTTTCCGGGGGTCCGGCACTCATTGGCTGCGATTTTAGTACGCCGACGCCGCCGCCAAGGCGCCTGTGGGGTGGTAGTTGACAAATTTCGTAGACATTTCCTTTTTGACGCTGGTATTTTGTCATTCAGCCGGGACTTTTCTGGGGCTGATTCCATATTTTTTTTAATTTTCAGCTGTCTGTGTCAAAATATCATAGTGCCCTCCCTTATTTTACAGCCATCCATTTAGAAAGAAAATTTCGCAGTAAAAATCCGAGCCGTACCGAACCGATACCGCGGAAACTTCCCAACCCCAACCCCAATCCAACCCCCCCCATCCCCCACCTATAATTCATGTTGCCCGCGTGTCTCCACCCATTGGTCTCCCTGTCGTACACCTCCACCGTCTTCAAGTACGTGGTGCCGTCGAAGCCGCCCACCGCGTACAGCTGCCCGTTGACCACCGCCAAGCCAACCTAAATGGGGGGGGGGGGGTTAATTGAGGGGGGGGGGTAAATGGGGGTAGTATTCGGGGGTTATGGTAGAGGGTTTGTGGGATCGTGGAGGTTGTTTTTCAGTCGGAGAGATTCGAGTAAATTGTTGAGTTGACATTTTGTGAATTGTCAGCTAGCGAAGAAGGGGTTCGGGAAACGTACGGCAATCGAAAAAAATTGAATGAGATGGTGATTTGGAAATTTGTGTGAAAATTTGGAACATGACTCGAAATTTCACTTGCAGGTAGATCAATAGTTAATCGATTTTAAGGGATTTTTATGTATAGCCCATGGACAACATAATTTAATAAAATGAATAAAAAACTTTTTTCTAATCACATTATTTACATTGCTCACACTAAGTGACGTAAAACAAACTTCGGCGCCAAGCGACTAAAGACACCATGACCTTTTCCCGACCCCCAGCACCAAACGCCAATTACACCAAAGGATAATGGCGCCAACGCCAAAAGCGCCATGGCGCTTTCACATCATCAATGGGTTCAAAATCGGCCCCACGAACCCCGCTGCGTCTGCTGTTCATGGCGACCACGGGCTGCCACTTGTTGGCGGTCACGTTGAACACCTCCGCGCTGGACAACTCGGTCGCGTCGTCGCGCCCGCCCACCGCGTACAGTTGGCTGCGGTTTTTAGATTTAAAAAAAGTTTTTAAAAATTTAAAAAGCTGAATTGTTCTTCAGAGGTTTTCAAAGTTAAAAGCGAAGTATACTTTTTCAAATTTTCATTTATAAATTTACTTGCATTTCAACTGTTCACTTCACACTTCAAAAATTGTTTTTTTACCCGTCCACTTGCTGATTTTACCCCAGTTTCAGTTCAAATTTCTGTGTCTAGTCACTGGTGATGACCTGTGTTTGTTTTCAGTCTTTTTTAAACATGTTGTTGAAAAAACGTTTTTTCCATTCCTAATACTTCCGGTCTCGCGTACTAGAACCTCATCTTCGATTCGCAACCCCCCAAAAAACCCCAGGAGAAAGTGAGCACCCGCCAAAGTAAACCTCACAACCACCCTGGCTCTCTACCACCATCAACCTCACACCCAACAACCCCCCCAACCCCCTCACCCATTATACACGGCACAGCCCAAATGCTTCCTCCTAGTATACATATGCGCCACGGTGTGCCACTTTGCCGCGCGGGGGTCGTATCGCTCGACGGAGCTGAGGGGGGCGGCCCCGTCCGACCCCCCGACGGCGTAGAGACAGTTGTGCAGGACGGATACGGCTACCCCCAGGCGGCGGGTGGACATTGCGCACACCTGTGGGGGGGTTGGGGGGGTTGAGGTGAGAGTGGTTGGGGAGTGACACTAGTTGGCAAGTGGTACTTGTTGGCAAGTGGTACTCGGTTGGTAAGTGGTACACGGTGAACAAGTGGTACTCAGTTGGCAAGTGGCAAAAGATTTACGAGATTGGGGTCCGGATTAGGAAAATTTCATACGGATCGGGATTAGGTTATGAAACTTTTCGGAACAGGACAGGGTCTGATTTGTCTTAAAATTCGGGATCGGGATTAGATCTTCGGGATACGATCGGAACTTTCGGGATGGGGTTCGGGATCAACCCCACTTTCTACGTAAAATTTCATCATTTAAAAATTGTCCCCTTTCATACAAAAATACAGAACAACAATATGCAAACCAGTCTATCTCTTAACACCATTCAGAAACCGTTACCCCCATAAAACCCCCCAGAACACAAACCTTGGACCATCTATTCGTATTGGCATCATATCTCTCAACAACATTGAGACAAGAGACCCCGTCCTGCCCACCCACAGCGTACAAATGGCCGTCGCACACGGCCACGCCCACTGACGTTCTGGGGGGGGTATTTGAGGGATTTGGGGTTTTGTGTGGACGGGGGGCTACAGTAGGGGGTAGTTGTTGAAAGGTGTTTACGTTTACTCGGAAAATACGTAGACTCGGGTACTGCGTAAATACGTTTACGTTTACTCTGAAAGAAAGTACCCGTACATATCTTTACGCGTACTTTTGTTAAAAGTACTCGAGTACAGAAAACGTATAGGCTTCGTAAAGGCTTCTATATTGCCTTTTTCAAGCTAAAATAGGAAAAGAATAGAATTTCCAGAATTCCTACAAACTGTAAAAAAACAATATCCATCCAAACATCATCACACCAAAAACTCACAAAGCAAACGCACCCTAGTTAAAACCCAAGAAACACACCTGCACGTGCTCGTGGGGGCCACATCCGCACTCCACTGGTTCGTGTGCAAATCGTATCGTTCGATCGAATTTAGATAACATTGCCCGTCGTGGCCGCCCACTGAGAAATGCAGTGAAAATAACGTGTTTTCTTTATTAGTCTATTTTAGTGGGTGTGTGACATTTGTTATGACATTCTATTTACAGGTCAAGCCTATTACGCATCTAAACCCATCACGCATGTAGAACAATTATAGACGCATTATACCCGCGGTAACCCCCCCCCCCCAGCTATCTATTTATCTCTGTGGCTATTTTTGGCTACTTTCCCCCTGAGCACCCCCCCCCCGCAAATAGCCTAGCTATCTAGAGCCCTTTTGAGCAATTTTAGCCTAATTTTCACCCAAAATCATTCAAAATCATACTTTTGCCTGACTTTTCATATTTTTTTAAAGATATTCACCTTCAAAACCATTAGGTCATGTGTTTTATGCCTATTTTCAGCATGCCGAATATAATTAATTACGTGCCGGGTCTACATGCGTGATGGGTTTACATGCGTAATGACACAGGGCCCTAAACAACCCCTCCACCCACAACAAACAGCCCGACCCCCCCCCAACCCCCCCCCCCCCCGACCAGCATAGAGCAATTTGTGCAGGACGTCGACGCCCACGCCGCAGCGCCGCTTCGCCATGGGTGCCATGCAGTGCCACTCGCCCGTTCGGCCGTCCATGCGTTCCACTGGAGAGGGGGGGGGGGTATTTAGGGGGAGGGGTTTAAAAACCTAAATCTTTAAAAAAGGTCTTAAAAAGACTTTTCGAATTTAGATTTTGTTTAAACTAGTTTTTCCACTAAATTAGGACATTTATCAAATTTTTCTCGTCACTTTACTATACAGATTTATGTCTTGCGGCCTTGAAACACTTGAACATGTGTTCAAAACCGATTTATCAGTTTTTACAAGAAAAATCCAGTTGTCAACTAGTCTGCGTTGGCACAATGCTTAACCAAAACATTCACGAGCTACTGCCCACCAAACATCACACTTTAAACAAACTTTTACATCAAATCCAACATCAATTTTCACAAAACAAACCTCCACAACAACAAAACCCCCCAAAAACAACCCCCCCCCCCCCCAACCAGTAGCAATGGCATCCCCACTGCACCACCCCCCAACTGCATACAAAGCCTCCCCTGCCCTGACGGGTCTGCGTGCCCTGGTCCTTTCAGTGCGCATGTGAACTCGCTCGGCTGGCAGAAGCATGTAGTTCTTCGCCTCGTCAACTAGTTCGCGGCATTCAGTTGACGAACTGGGTTGTTGATGGTGAATTGAGCGTGAGTGTTTTTTGAAAGTGGGGTAAAGGTTTTCCGGATCGGGTTAGGAAATGGGAACTGGAAAATTCCGATTTAGAATCGGAATTGACATTGTGATTATTGTTTTTAAATGTCGGAATCGCGACGAGAAAATCCCGATAAGCATTGGAAAAAAACGACCGATTTTGAGAAAAAATAATTAAATATTATCTCAGAAAATCTCTCAAAAAAAAATAATTAAATCGCTTGGGTGATTTTCAAAAATATAATTAAATATCTGAGAAAATCTCTTGCGGTTCAAAAAAATCTCATAAAATCTCTCAACTCGAAGTATTATTTAATCGATATTTCAAGGTGCTTGAACCACTGAGAGTAGATATTAAGCACATTAGGTGATGTTTAACCTTTTCATTCACATTCATATGATAACAGCATATTGTCTACTGATGGCACACTTTGTACTACCATGTATTTAGTATTTGAATAATGAACAATCCTCTGAAAAAGTACCAGTACTCTCTTTTATGTATACTTCTTGAAAGTACTTGAGTACAGAAAATGTATTTCAGATAACTTTTTTGTTGTCTCTCTCATGCCATAGAACAGAAAACTGGGAGGAAAAATTACAAATAGGGGGGGGAAATAGTCAAAAATGGGTATATAAGCAAATACCGTATTTGCTTGAATAATCCCCCTGGAGATTATTATTTCGTCAGACTTTTTGAGGGGGTATTTTTCAAGGGGGGGGGGAATTATTATTTTGTCAGAGTTTTCAAGCATGTTTCTATCAACTCATTCAATGGAAAATGCTTTATTCACACAATCATGTGCCATTTTTGTTCAAATTGGGCACAACAAATTGATCAAATCTCTTCAGGGGGGGGGGGATTATTCAAGGGGGGAATTATTATTTCCCCGCTTGTCTCACAGGGGGGATTATTCGAGGGGGGATTATTCAAGGGGGGAACTACCGTATTTCCTCGAAATACCCCCCCTCAAAATGGACACTATGAACTTAAAACCCCCCCCTCGAAATACCCCCCCCAAATTTAGTGTATAGAGAACGTAAATGACAAAGGCTGCGGTTTGTCATCCCGACAATGCAGAACACACGTTAAAAACGATGACTCTGTTATGTGAGAACACTGTTTGTACGTCTACACGATTATAAATGTCTTTAGAGTCTTATAAATGGCGAGTTTGGTTGCATTTTTCGACGTCTGCGTACGTTTCAGACGACATTTTAGTACTGGGATTTCAAAAAATTTCTGGCGAAATAGAAAACCCCCCCCTCGAAATCCCCCCCCCCTCAAAATTCTCACTCTGAAACAATAAACCCCCCGGGGGTATTTCGAGGAAATACGGTATTCAAGCAAATACGGTAAATATATAGTTAAACATATATGAAAATTGGTTAAAAAACACATGAACTAGTGAATTTGAAGGTGAAAATGGGCAAATATAGGGAGATTTTCTCAATTGGGAGAAAATATAAATAAATCTCTCTGGAAAATCATGGAAAAAATATAAATATCAGAAAATCATATATTTTCTGAGATTTTCTGAGATTTTTTAAATATAAATCTCCCAGAGATTTTTTCAATGCTAATCCCGATACAGAATAGGAGTTGACACTGATTTCACATTTTCGCTTGTCAGTTGACGGGGTTATAACTATGAATTAGCATTAAAATGTCAACTGAAAAACAAAATCGCAACAAACCGAATAAGCGTGTCGCATCCCACAGTGCCAACCAAAAACTTGGGATGTACCAAGGGCAGCCGCACATGCGACAGAACCTGCGCATCAAATGTATGCTTAGATGAATGTTACCGTAACTTGATGTAAATACCAAATGGAACCGGTGTAAATATTACGGTTTGTTTTTCAGTTTCGGTGAAAAATATTCATTGAACTGTCGTTTCAACACAATTTCGTAATGAATTACCTTTTTCAATTTTGTCTATTCAGATTGGTTATGTCGTGTTCTATTTGAGAGTTGCCGGTTCGATTCCCGCCCAAGACAGTGTATATTTTGCACTCTTTCAGCAAATTCCCACGCTGGTATACTCGGCGGACAGCACACCTAGTATGAAAACCTACCATAATTTAATGAATCAAATCTTGTGATAAATTTTGTAATTAATTATTCCATAGTAAAAACGAAAAATTATGATGAAAAAAACTGTATAATTTTTGGTTCATTATTCTGATGGGTTATGGTAGGTTTTCATACTAAGTGTGCTGTCCGCCGCGTATAGATAAAAATCTTCCACCAAAACCCCTAAACACCCCAATAAAAACAAAAAAACCTGCGGCAACAAATGTCTCCTCTGGTTGATGTCATGCCTGACCCAATGCATGACCGCCTGATAAACATGCTCCTCACTTCTGACACTTAATTCGTCCTTGCTCACTAATTCGATTAATTGCCCCATCGGAAGCATGAGAAATTCCTCCGACTCGACTACCTGGAAATTTGAATGGCGTGGATAAAAATCTAAATAAAAAATGGATGATTTTGTGATAATTAAAGTTGAAAAAAACGGGTGATTTTGAGGAAATGTAATTGCATATAATCTCAGAAAATTTAAAAAATGAAATTAATTTAAAATCACGAAAAATACAAATATTTTCAAAATCGATAATCCATACAACCCCAAGGGTAGGATTGGAAATCAGATCCGACCCGGACCCGAACCCGTTACCCGCAACATTTTTTGAACCGATACCCGATACCTTACCCAAACCATTTTGGGCACGATACCCGAATCCCTCAATTTCAAAATCCCCCCCCCAAAAAAAACCTCCGCAAAATTGTGCTGCGCAAATTTGTCAGCCACTCTGAGCAAGTCCCTGCACGCGTGCGTGTCCGCGAACGCGCGAATGCCAAGACAATTACTGGGGTCCAGTTGTTTTTTTAGAAACTCGCAGCACATGTCCTGGGGTGATGGAAGGGTGGGGTGAGATTGTATTAAATTTTAAGTATCAGTTTGAATAGACCCCCCCCCCCCCGAAATTTTGAATTAATGGTTTATTTAAGCTAGCTGAGCGGAAAGTATTCCCTAAAAATATTGCCACGAGAAACGCAACAAGCATTGTGTTAGATGTCTTTCACATAGGGTTGGAAAAAATCGATTTTTTTTAACGACCCCGATTTAAAAAAAAAAATCGATAAAAAAAAAAAAATCGATTTCTTTAAATAAAAATCGCTGGGGTCAAAATTAGACCCATTTCTGCCCAAAATCGCCTCTGGGGGTACTAAAAGCCATATAAATTGATAGAGAGTGCACACTTATGCTTTCTGTGCTAATATAAGTACTGGAGAGCTTCGGAAAAGCTTGAAAGTAAGTTATTTTTAAGTGTAAAAGTAATTAAATTGTTATCTTTGTGACGTGAATCACATTTCATCGACCATTTGCAATTTTGTTTGCAGAAATGGCATGTTCTTGCTCAGAACAAACTATAAATCATATTGGAAGTAAACATGGATGCATTTGCATAAATGTTTGATGTGACAACACAAAGCGTAACTATGAATACTTCCTAAAATGATTTACAGCCTACCTTACACGCTTAAAAGCACACATAAATGCGTACTACACCCTCAAATTGGTTGTAAAAGCAATGAAAAAAGTAACTGATGGATTGTTTGCATGAAAGTGCGCGCTTGCGCGCAAAATTTTTGCATTTTATCTAGTGCTCGAGTACCAAAATTTTTAGCCAGCGATTTTTTTTTTTAAATCGGTACGGGTGCTGCGATTTTTTTTAAAAAAATCGAAATTTGAAAAAAAATACGCTAAAAAAAATCGCTTGCCAACCCTACTTTCACATCTGAGTATGTTCAGGCTATAAATTGGCCACGGTTTTCATGAAAATCCTGACGCCATAATCCCCCAACCCGAATTAACCCCCTCAAAATTTGCTGATGATACAGTCAAACCTTTCGAATCAAAGAACCATGCCAGCATAAATACATAATTTTATTGGGCACAAAAGCACAATATTTCAACACTATCTACAGAAAAAAAAACAGTTCGCAAACTAAATCCAGTCAACTCAAAAACATCCGCGAACTCACCTGTATTTCCTGCAACTGCAACAAGCCAGCGGCGGGTAACAATGTTTGAACATTCGACTCTTCAATGTTTATCTTTGCAGTGTAGCAAAAGTCAACTAGGGCGCTTAGAGCTGCCGGCTCTACATCTCGCAATTCTATTTCGTCTGAGAATGCGCAAAAAAAACATTATTGTTTATGAGTGCGTTTTTTAACACCCGCCCTGACGTTTTGGTTCTTTTGTGTTAGAACACATTAATTAGCCCAATGCAGATTAGTTTAATTCGGACTACCGTATTTCTTCTAATTGAACTGCATACCTCCAATAGAACGGCACCTCCAATAGAACGGCAGGTTTTTGGCACCTTTTTACACTCACGAAATTAATAGAACGGCAGACTCCAATAGAACGGCACCTCCAATAGAACGGCAGGTAGTTCTCACATTGGAAGAGTGTCAGAACATACAAATATCAGAAAATTGGGTGGTTAGAACATCCAAGGCGTTCAGAACTATGATTAAAGGATATTTTCACATTTGGTTTTGTTTGAATTGATGCTCTGATAGTAAAATACTGTTCATTTTTCATTAAAAACACTACGTTCAAATGATAAATGTCTGAAAAATATTGGTGAATAAAATATCGCAGCAGCCTCCAATAGAACGGCACCTCTTAAAGAACGGCAGGTAAAAAAGTTGACGAAAAAATAGAACGGCGCTCTTCTATTAGAAGAACTACGGTAGCAAAAAAATAGGAAACTGTTAAATCAGCTTTGAGTCAACTACTGTCAATAGCTATCGAAAAGGATTCATTCCGGCGAACTCAATGTGTTTAGCACATATTTATCGCATGTCAATTGGCGTGTACAACCACATTCCCACACATGGGGCAGCCCCGCACCCTGTAAAGTGTCAAATGTCACGGAAAGATTCTTTTATTTTACTTTTGACGCTTTTCATGACAATTGACAAATTTGTATGCCATTTGACACATTACAGAGTGCAGGACTGGCACCAGATTTGACTAAATCTAAAGTTCAAACGGGATCTCGATCCCAAATCCGGAGAATTTTCGGGATTTTGTGGCCCCGATCCCGAAACCTCGATTCCCATCCCGAATTCCCAAAAAAGCCAATCCCGATCCCGAAAGTTTTCAACACCCAATCCCGAACCCGTGGCCCAAATTACGATCCAGAAATCTCAAAAGGCCAATCCCGATCCCGATCCCGAAAAGTCAATCCCGTTTGAATCCTAACTAAATCCACCCAAAAAGTACTCCCTCAAAAAATCGCCCCCCCCCCCAACCCTGAGTAGCCTCCTGCATCTCACTAGTGAACATAGCCCTAAAATAGTTTGAACTCGCCGCCAAAACGAGTCTATGAGCTTGCAATTTCACTTTTCCATCCCCGGCTGAAACGGTCACATCGCATAATTGATTTCGCGATCGCAATTCGTTCATGCATTCTAATACGGCGCGCGGCTGCTTTTCGGATAGGTCCTGGGTTTTTAAAAAAACAACAATTTTTTTATTATTTTTTTTTGGGGGGGGGGGGGTTATTTTGTCGGTTTCATTTCCGAAAGTGCATAAGTGCCAAATCTAGAATAAATCGAGTAAGGATGGATTTGGCATGTACTTGTAGTTTTACCGTTTTCAGAAATTTTTTGGCGTAATTATAGGACATGTTGAACCGATTTTCTGGCAAAAAAACACGATTTTCAAATCATCTTCACACTTCAAAACGAGTTTCAATGTGATACTATAACGAATGTAACTCCCAGACCCTGTAAAATGTCATGTGAAGTGTCAAAAGTGATGCAAAATTCCCGGAAAATGTTTAACGACCGGTAAACAACATAAACCGACATAATCCAGGGCACAACACAACACTTCGCAGCCCACTTCACACAACACCCCCACTTCACAAAACCGGCGCAGGACCGGTGCACAAGTAAACCCAGTGCACAAGTAACAATGTCCGGTACCAATGTAGACCCGGTGCTTAGGTACGGCTCCCATACTTGAGCACTGGGTCATCATGGGCATTGCAGGTGTTCAGTATGGGGGGTTGGAGGGGGTTGGGTTACCCCCCAAACGCTCCAGCTAACTAAATATGTATCTAGCGATTTTTCTCCCTTTTTTCCTTCTAAAGCTTGACAAACCCCATAATTTTGAACCCCTTCGACCCCCACCTCCAAAAACAACAACTATACACATGATTGGTGATGGAATGGCCCCATTTGAGCGCGCCAAAGTACGCCACACCATGGCGCCCTTATACTACTTTTGCTACTTGTGCACCGGGTTTACTTGTGCACCGACCCACGCCCCCCAAAACCCCCTCAAACCCCCCAAACCTGTACGGGTGCCCTGGTACCCCCATTGTTCGCAGTAGAGCAACAAGGGTTCACGGCTCGTTCGAGGCTGTTCGGCGCGCTGCAACAAGCCATGGGACCCCTGAATTTTTGTATTTTTTTTCTCCAAATTTGATCTTGGGATTGGAAAATTTGGATCGTTTTTTAGGTGAAGGATCGTGTTGAATTTTAGTATAGGTAATTTGTGTTCAGATACTGTAAACCCTCGATTAATGCCCCCCCTATGGCAGACGACGTGAAAAAATACCCCCCCCCCTGGCAGACGACGTGAAAAAATACCCCCCCCCTGGCAGACGACGTGAAAAAATACCCCCCCCCCCCATTTGAATAGTTCCGTTTGAAGGGCGGAAACATTGAAGGTAGTGATGGAAAAGCGCCAGAAAAAATGGCGCCAGGCGCCAAGGGCGCCATGGCGCCATTCGGAAAGTGGGCGCCAAGCGCCAAGGGCGCCAGGCGCCAAGGGCGCCAGGCGCCAAGGGCGTCATTTCGCCATTCAGAAAGTGGGCGCCAGGCGCCAGGGGCGCCACGGAAAGAGGGCGCCAAGCGCCAAGGGCGCCATGGCGCCATTTGGAAAATAGGGCGCCAGGCGCCAAGGGCGCCAGGATAAAAAAGTGCCTACAACACCATGCGTGTGCTAAAAATGTTTTACAGCACCATTGTACGCCCATTCACTTCTTAATTCGCGTTCTCCAGGATGTAATGAACAAAAACAAGGCTAGCGACAAAAAAATTTCGAATAAAATCCACATGACGAATTCAAACGCAATGGAAATTGTCATTTGACAACAATCCATTCATTACAAATAGACCTTTCCAAACAATGTTTCCTAATTGCAACGATTTAAATCCTTTTTTTATGATTTTGCAAGTAAGACAGTCCATCATTCTTGTCTGATGAACAGATCTGATGAACCGTTGGACGAAAGATTTCCACCCACTCACACCACTCCGTCCATTTTTCTGGCGAATTTAGATCATCCACGGATGAGTTTTTCATTTTTTTTTCGTTTACACGGCACTCACCGTGAAACCCTGCTGGCGCCTTTTTGGCGCCCTTCTAAAGCAGGGCGCCAGGCGCCAAGGGCGCCACGGAAAAAGGGCGCCAAGCGCCAAGGGCGCCATGGCGCCTTTCAGAATGTGGGCGCCAGGCGCCAAGGGCGCCACAGAAAAAGGGCGCCAAGCGCCAATGGCGCCATGGCGCGGCGCCCTTTGGCGCCCTCAAATGGCGCCAGCGCCATGGCGCCATTCCATCACTAATTGAAGGGTCGCCAGTGAACTAAAATAGTGCTAAACTCATAAATCAACTTTGAATTGCATTTGAGTTTATTGGAATAAGGTAATCGTCAACCTACAAACGACGTTCAAAAAAACTAATCCCAGCAAACTCAAATGTCTTCCAGAGTAATTTTTGAGTTCACTAAATTTCTATACACATGTCACGCGTGTTTTCACTGGTATTAAATTGACAGATTATCTGGTGCCACTTCTGCAAAATGAGAAGTGAAATGGCAAAAGCGAAAAGAAATTACTTTTTTACTTTTTTACGTCGCCTTTGCCAATTTACCTGCCATTTCACTTCGTCTTTGCGCTTTTGCTTCGCCTTTGCAATTTTACTTATCACTTCTCATTTTGCGGAACTGGCCCCTGGTCGATACGAACTTGTCATTACACGAATATAAACAGTGGCTGAAAATTCCGACGAAAAAGCAAATTCTTCGTGAACTAGGGTGTCAACAAAAACTTTTTGGCGGAAAACGGGAACGGAAACGGAAAAATTTGCTGAAATTTTGCCGGAAACGGAAAAAAATTGCAAAAATTTATCCAGAAATAATTTTTTTTGCAGAAATCTTGCTGGAAATAGAAAAAATTCACATAATTGAGAACCTGCATGCATGTTTACCAGTTTGGCTGAAACAGAAAACAGAGAATTGAGCCAGAAAATGGAAAAAAGGCGGAAAAATTGAAATTTTAGCCGGAAAACGGAAAATGAGCCGGAAAAACGGAACAAAAATTTAGCAGCCGGAAAACGGAAACGGAAAAAAATTTGCCTGCGGAAAGCGGAAACGGAAAGTTGACACCCTAAACACTGCCCCCTCAAATATTTCCCTTATCAAAGAAATCTGAGAAAAAATCTTCCGCGGGAAGTATTCGAGAAAATACGGTAATTTTAAATGATGCAAAGCAAATTGTAAGCTTATCTGACAAAATTAGCTTTTATTCGATACTAAACGACTTGTTTAACTGAATTATTTTTTATTTTTGACAGCAACATGACAACGTGAGGAATTACACCCACTGGGCATCCGGAAATTTTATACCGTGTTGGCTAAAATAATAATAATAAATCGCTGTACTCATGGTGATAATTTATTTTTTGAAAATACTCTAATTGCCACTGATTCCACAGTATTTCTATTTAGAATCTGATTTTTAGCACATCTAAAAGACTCGCGCACAGAGACAAACACAGACGTGGAAAGGGATAAAAATTATTTTTAATTCGACAAAAACAAAGTGCCTACACAGTAACAATATAAATATTGGCCAAAAGTTGGTCGGATATTATTTTCGCCTAAATGTGGGAAAGTTAACCGTAAATCCGTGAAAAAATCGCCGGTATTTCTTTTGCACAAAAAGCTGCATTGAACCTTTTTTATAATAAAAACCGCGCAATACAGGAAAAAATCCTCCACCGAAATACACTGAAAAACCCGAAAATGTGCCTAAAATATTTATGTGCCAATACCCATCAGTGCCTAATAATATATTTATCATCTCTTGATTATGACATTTTCCTCGTAATTTAGTTGACTGTTTTAGTTGACAAAACGGAGTAGTTTTTAATGGAGTTATCACTGAATAGTGCCTATGGAAAATCGTAGTAAAAATATTGCGTAATATGCCTGTATTCAGGTGCGAAATTTATACATGTGCCTTCAATTAAATACCAAAAAAGTAGATTAGCGGGATTTTTTTTCCGTGTTTTATCGACTTAAAATTAACCTGAAATGTAAAATTGTAATTTTGTCAGTAAAATGTCAACTCAAAATTGACACCCCCCTACACAACAGAAGCTCAGGCACCAGATAAACCTCGCCACCCAAACACAGATTCACAAAAAATTGGCAGCCATCCAAAAATCAGTTGACGCATTCACGCAGCATCTACTGGGGAAGCCTTGACGTGTTGTAACAATTCGTTGATTTTGCTCTTGGCATCGCCGAGAAGCATGTCGGAGTTGTCGTTGAAGAAAATCGGGTTGTCAACTGCGGCGTAGCCGACGCCGAGCGAACGTTTGTTGATAATCACCTGGGAAATTGGTGGGACGAAATTTTTATTCGCGTTTGCAATATTTACAGAAAGGTCCCGTGCAAACTAGTTGACAATCGAAATTTCGGAAACTAAAAGATGTGTATTTTACCCGTCGAAATTTTTCAGAAATCAATCGTCTTCAATCTCGTCAACAAGAGTTGACAGACTCCTCATTCCTGCAAACTCAAATTTGTACAAAGCTGATTTTTCAGTTCCCGAGAAACATAGGCCCCGACGCGCACTACTTGGCGGCCGAAATTCTAGTAACTGAGAAGCGATCTTCGAACACATTTGGGTGAACCGAAATGGGTTGTCTGTCAACTAGTTGACCAAAATTTAAGATGATTCCTTCTGTAAAATTCTAATGTGTAAAAGACAGATTTATCAGTTCCCCAAATTCCAGCCGTCAACTAGTTCGCGTGGCCACAAAACAAAAAAGTGCAACCCCTCCAAAACTCACCCTATCAGCCTTCCAAACCTTCAAAACAGGCATGCCCGCAATAATCGAGTTCGGGTCATCTTCCGCCGCTGAGTTGACAGTATCGTTGGCGCCGACAACTAAAACCACGTCAGTTTTGGGGAAATCGTCGTTGATCTCGTCCATTTCTAGTACGATGTCGTATGGGACACCAGCCTCGGCGAGAAGCACGTTGAGTTGACCAGGCATGCGGCCTGTGGGGGTGTTTGAGGGGTGCGATTTGGAAGGGGGTTATTTCAGGGGGGGTACCATTTGGGAGGGGTGTTGAGGGGGTTCAATCGGGGGAGGTGTTGTTTGATAGGTGTGAAATGGGGGGGGGGGTATTTGAGGGGGTGCTATTTCGGGAGAGAGGGGGTTAGGTTGCACTATTTAAGGGATATTGTTTGAGGGGGCGCCATTTTCTTTTGGATGGTTGAGGAGTTAAAGGAGTTTTTTTGAGTGGTGGTCGTTTGCGAGAAAATACGTTTTTGAATCGTTGCAAGTTAACCTGCAATAGGTGCATAATCGAACTGATCGATGGCGAAATAAAGAATCGGCATTGATGCAGCTAAATAGATTTTTTTTGTTGAAAAAATTGGGCTTCGGATTTTTCGGATCACCACGACACCACATATGGGAAAAACAAACACAACAAAACCAGAAAAAAATTGAACCAACCAGCGACTGGGTGAATTCCGAACCTGACATTGACCCCTCGTTTGCGCAGTTCATCCACGGTTTCAGCCAATGGGTATTGACCTTGGGCGGCGCACAGACCGTAGCCTATAAAAAAATATGAAATGTTGATTATGGATGTATCCAATTCTTGACGAGGGGTTGTGAATGGAAAAGTGGCGATTTTTGGGAGGTGGGGAGCCTTTTGAGAGCGGCCGGTTCATTTATGCGCAATATTTCGGTTATTGACTGTTGAACCCTTAAATCTCAACACAACAAACACAACTACACTACTCTTTATCATTATTTGAGGCAGTCGCTCACCCTAGTGTAAAGTGTCAAATATTGTGCGAAATGTGATTTAAAAAATAGTCAAATTTCACGCAAAATGTGATAAAAATTTTTTCCTAAAGTCCTGCAAAATGTAAACAAAGTTCAAAAACAAAACATTTTATTTTTACATTTCAATTACCATTCAACAGAGCGCTCAACCCCCCAACCCCCCCCCCCAACCCACCAGGCACAATAATCACATTCTTCGAGTCCAGCAACAACTCGGCAGTTTCAGCGGCGGTCATCTCGGTGTGCGTGCCGGTGACCTCCTTGGCCTTGCCGCCCGCAGCCGTGCGCGATGTTAGACCGCCCATTAGAACAGAGAGGATTGACCGGTTCATTGCCTGGGGGGTGGGGGGGGGGTTTGAGGAGACTTGTGGTTTGGTTTTACGGTATGGTATGGGTTTTCGGTGGATGGTGCGGTTAGGGTTTTCGGTAGATGGTACGGTACGGGTTTTCGGTAGATGCTACGGTGCAATAAATTTGGTTGGTGTACTAATCGCCACGGCTGGGGAAGGGCGGGCTTTTTTTAAAAACAACAACATATTCATTATGTATTTTTACATTTCTGTGCGCAATTTCACATACAAATTGACATTGCTGGTTATTTTCTCTGGTTTTGTGATATTTTAATAGTCCACCAAGCTTCCTCAACACTAGTTGACAAATTTGAGTTTTTTTAATACTTTTTCTACAATTTAGTGCCATATTTCTAAAAAACGGGCTCGTTGAAAAAAATGTTTTTCAAAAAACCCTCCCAAAAACCCACCTCGCACATAATATAGGTCAAAATGGCACCGGAACTGCCAATCAAGGCGCCCACAATGGTCAACAAGTTATTGTTCAACATGAAGCCCTCAGCGCAGAGCGCCCAGCCAGAATAACTGTTCAGAACTGTGATCACCACTGGCATGTCCGCGCCGCCAATTGCCAAAGTCAGGGTTACGCCCATTATGCTGGGAATGGGGGCGGGGTTTAGGGGTATAATCGATGTACTCGATACTTTGCTCTCGCACTGACTTATGTCTCACGTTGGATACGTGCCAATTATAATTAAAGTGTTTTCTATGTAAAACGATAAAAATGATCATTGATGTGAATACCTTACGATATACGCATGCGTAAAATGAAATACGTATAATTGGCACGCTTCCAGCGGGAACCACACGTGCAAGGTGTAAAGTCGCTTGAGTATACGGTAGTGATTGATTGTATTTCGGTCGACTCGGTTGACCGCAGAGTATGCGTCGTAAATTACTCATGTCTTGGTTGATAGTGGTCGGGCACTTTAACAAGGTCGGGCACCTTAACTTTGACAATCCAAACCGGGGCCCAACTTCTATCACAACCCAAGGCCACGCGTTCAAATTGAATCTGCCCTCTACAATTAGGGTTGGGACGATATATGGTATCAAATATCAAATATCGATATCGACAATTAAAAAATATCAAATGTTGAATATCGACTATTTCTCAAATGGAATATCGGGGATCGACCATTCTTTCGTATTGCATGTCGATTGAGGATTCATATCGATATTGATATCCAAAGTCATTTCGTCCCAACCCTACATGGCGGCAGTCCAAAGCCCGCCAAGCACGTAAATCAGTGGCAAATGGCATGCGGAATGGCAAGGGCCCATTCCGCATCAAAAACCATTCCGCACATGTGACCCATCCCGCATATTATGTGACCCATCCCGCATATGTGCCCATCCCGCACACAGGTGATGCAACGTGCGGGATGGGCACATGTGCGGGATGGGCACAAATGCGGAATGGGTCTTGATGCGGAATGCTACACTGGCATGCGGAATGTCATACAGATTTGCAAATTGTCATGCAAAGTGTCAATCGTAAAGCAAAGTTCAGTAATATGACCTTCTCTTTTTATTTTCCATTGACACTTTACATCACACTTGAACTTGACTCTACACTTCACAGGGATCATCCCCACCCCCCTTCAACCCCCCCCCCCAACCTGCTCATCAAACTAGTGCCGGTCAACATGGTCAGCCCGGTGCCCATGCTGTTCGTGCTCATGTAGGTCAGCAAGGCGGTCAGGTTGGCCAAGCCCAGCCCCGCGTTCATGCCGTGTCTGAACGGCAGGTACACTGCTCGCGAGTCGAGGCTGCCTGGGGGGGGGGTTGGGGTTGGGGGGTTGGAGGTTGGGGGTTGGGGGGTTGGGAGGTTGGGTTTTTGTAAACGGAATCGGGAATGGTGTCACTCCCAGACCCTGTAAAAAGCAATGCAAAAAACACGTTTGCCATTTTCTAGGGCATTTTCCATGACTTTTGACACTTTGCATGACATTTGACATTTTACAGGGTCTGGGACTGCCCCCTGGCTGTATGTGTACATTTGACACTGTCTGACCCTGGCCACTGTACACATAAGTTTACTAATGACATTCAATTTTTTTGTAGTAACTCACAAATTAGTCTTGAACGCATTTGACTTGACTGAAATAGGTTATTCTGAACTCTGTCAACTGTAGTTGACGAACACTTAATTCCAGTACACTCAAATCCCATTCAAAATTGACTTATGGGAAATTTTTAGTTTACTGGGCGGTAAACTATTGGATTCAGCGCCAATGGTGGTATGTATTTATGTTTGGATTTCCTAAAAGGTATATTTAGGTTTACCACAGCTAATGAATGGTTTACCACTGATTCAAATATAAAAAAGAAGTTTTTTATCTATTTTTTTCAGCTGAATCAGTTAGAGAAAATTAAGTCAAGGTAATTTTTATTCCCGTTTCACCATTAAAAAGCGCACCATTAAGTTTGCCATAAGCCATCAAACTGCCGGTAAAAGTGACGCCACCGATGAAAGTGCCCAAAAACAGGGCACATTTAGTAGCTGCCAAACTGGGATCGGCGACGAAATGGTGATGTTCCTGGAAATATGTAGAATGGCTAACGGTAAGTACAGTTACAACTTTGCGATACACTTCACGACATGGTAAAGATTCAAATTTTACGGTACGGTAAAGATTCCAATTCTACGGTACGGTACGGTTAATTCTGCAAATTTACCTGTAAGAACTCGGCTACGCAAGTGAGCACTGCGGCCAGGCCGACAAACGAATGGAAAGCGGCAACCTGGGAGGGGGGGGGGTTGGTAATTTTGGGATTTTGTGGTAATTTTGTTGAGGGGTTCTGAGAATATTTGAAATATTTATAATTTTAATAATTTAAGTCCGATGTTCCTAACCATAATACAATGTAACATCCCCGATTTTACCAACCCAATAGGTATTTATGACAAAATTTTATTTCCAAGCGTTTGATTTTTTATATTGAAAAAAACACAATCACTACTCAAAAATAAAACCCCCCAAAACCCAAATACCCCCCCCCCAAACCCCCGTACCAATTGCGGCAACTCAGTGATGGGAATCTTCTTAGCGATGGTCAAGCCAATGC
The DNA here is from genome assembly GCA_964036195.1 of Sphaerolaimus hirsutus. Taxonomy (NCBI): domain Eukaryota; kingdom Metazoa; phylum Nematoda; class Chromadorea; order Monhysterida; family Sphaerolaimidae; genus Sphaerolaimus; species Sphaerolaimus hirsutus. The sequence continues at coordinate 23,585,800 of OZ038453.1, read as the reverse complement.
CCATGCCGGGGAACACGCACATGGCCATCTGTGCGAGTAGGGCGGGGGAGGGCGCCAGGTGCCCTACTGTGGCTGTCATGCCCCCCGCCACGCCGATCATACCTGGGGGTTGGTATGTGGAAGATTGCATTTTCGGGGTAGGGATGCGGGATTATGAATGGGGATGTTATTTTACCAAGATAGAAGAAGGGAGAGGGCGAGTTTATTGTCCAAAATCCCGATACAGAAAATTCAAATTGCTAATCCCGATCACGACCATAAAAATCAATCCCGTTTACACCCTACCCCTGAACCCCCCCCCCCCCCCCCATAGGGTTCAAACGGGATTGACCATTCGGGATCAGGATTAGTTTTTTGAGATTTCGGGTTCAGGATCGGGATTGGCTTTTTGAGATTTTCGGGATTGGGATTGACCTTTCAGGATCGGGATTGGGATCCCGTTTGGACCCTACCCCCCCCCAATCGCCAGCTATCCACATATGTGGAGCAATTTCTTCAAACCACTCGTTTTTGTACCTTTTTACTCATTTTTGCAATGAGAGTGCAGAAAATAAACAAGAATAGAAAAATAAAGGTAAAAACAATTTCGGTGACCTCAATAGAAGTATTTATGAAGTATTCATTTAGGGCCCACACACGCTCGCTGACATCGACACCAAATGTCAACTGGTTCCGTTCCCGATTCAGAGCTTGCGTTTGAACGTCATTCGTCGGCTCGCCAGCAATCTTTGAATCGGGATCGGCACCAGTTGACATTTGGTGTCGACGTCAACTAGCGTGTGTGGGCCCTTATAGGGATAAACCCAAACAGAAACACCCCCAATTAAAAAAAATCCAAAAAAAAACCAAAAAACCGAACCCAGGGCGTTTCCAATCCTGGCAGTCTTCTGGTTGCTCAACCCCGCGAGCGCGCCCACGCAGCACAAGCTCGCCGCCAGGTAACTCAAGCTGTGAATCTCCGCATAGCCGGCGTTTAAGCCATAGGCGTAGGCGCCCAGGAACACGGCCGCGGGGATTGTGTAGAGCGTTTGGTATTCGGGCGGGTCGGCTGCCGGGTTTAAAAAAATTGATTTTGGTTGATGATTTTGAATTGATTTTGATTGATGATTTTTAAATTGGAAGTGGGGATGGAAGGATAGATTTTCGATATTTTTCAGATGTTTCGAATAACTATACTTAAGTATTTGCTTGAATAATTCCCTTGGGAAATTATTTTGTTTGTACTGGATAGAGCAAATCGAACTGGGGGCAGTCCCAAGCCCTGTAAAGTGTAAAGTAAAGTGTCAAATGTAAAGTCAAATGCAAAGTGAAGTGTCAATCAAAACAAAAAATAAAAGATTTGCATTGCTTGCATCGCATCGCATGACAAACTTTGCATGACAAATGACAGTTTACTTTGCATTTGACACTTTACTTTGCATTTGACACTTTACTTGACAGTTTACAGGGCTTGGGACTGCCACCTGGGAATCGTGGAAAAATACAATTTTTGTTTAGCTGCTTGGTTTAAAAAATACATTATTTTTTTAAATTCAGTTGAAAAATGTCATCCCAGTTCCAACCCCAACGAAAAAAAAGCATCTAACTGGGTCGTTTGAACATGTCCAACATTCTCTGGGTGATCAGAAAACCGCCTCCGATATTAACGGAACTGATAAATGTGGCCAGGGCAGCGAGGGCCTGCGAAAAAAGAAAACCACTTTTAGGTATAATGAGGGGTGGAAAAAAAACGATTTTTAAACGGCTATTTTTCAACTTCTAAAATTCAAAATCTTAATTGTTTTTATAAAAGCGCTTTTTTGCTTTTTTTGAAAATGACCAGACATTCCCGAATTTGCCCATTTTACACTCAAAACACACTGTTCTTCACAGCAGTGAACAATGGTGAACATCCTTTGGGAACTTAGGGGTAGATTAGATACAAATAAAACGAAGAAACCCCAGATACCAAACTTTTGGACCAAAATCCCGGTCCCAAACCCTGAAAATCCAATCCCGTTTGAATCCTACCCCACTCAAAAAACCAACCCCCCCACCCACATTAGCACTACTATGCGGCAGGACACCCCCTCCCATCAAACACAATCCACCGGCAGCAGTCAATCCACTAATAGCATTGGTCACGCTCATGAGGGGGCTGTGAAGGGCGGGGGTTACCCCCCACACTGTGTGGTACCCCACGATGACGGATAGACCGAACGTGGAGAACATTTGCGCGAAGGCGGCATTGGGGCAGGTCATTCCCAGGGCGGACATTGTTGCTAGGCCTGTGGGGGGTTGGGGGGTTGAATTTGAGTGGGGGTTGGGAATGAGACCAGAAAAAGGAGATGTGATAAAATATGGGCCAGCTGCGGTGAAAACTCAGTATTGAGGCACAACAAACACACACTACCACGTGACTACCGTAGTAGGGAAAATTACCCCTCTCCCCGCTAGGTTGGCTCAATTTACCGTACCGCAAGATGTGACAATTTACCGCACTGTTTACCGCAATTTACAAACATTGTCCATTCCGTACTATTTACTATTAATTCCAAAATCTACCTTACGAGACGACTGACAATTGACGGAACAGTTTTATCGCAAAATTTTACCGTACCGTACCGTTTACCGCAAAGCCATACAACGCACCGCAAAACCTACCGTTCCCCAGTTAGGCAACCCCCCCCCAACAACCAACCTCCACTCAGCGCACCGGCCTTCTTCATAGTAACCATAAAGTAATTCGGCGGTTCCGGTACCACCTCCTTCTCCGGTGCGGCGGCCACCTGCGAAGGGGGCGGGGCTTGCAGCTCTTTGGGCACCGGTGCGGGGAACATCATCTTGCCATCGTGGAGCACGAGCGCGCCGCGGGTGACCTCGTCGGCTAGATCGATGTGGTAGTGTTTGTCCTTGCCTGGGGGGTTGGGGGGGGGGGTTTGGTTGGGGGTGGTTTGTTTGGGCGGGGTTGGGGGTAGGGTTCAAACGGGATCCCGATCCCGATCCCGGATCCCGTGAAATTCCGGGATTTACCAGTCCCGATCCCGATCCCGAAACCCCAATCCCGATCCCGATCCCGATCCCGAAATCTCAAAAATACCAATCCCGATCCCGATCCCGATCCCGAAAGTTTCTAAATCCCGATCCCGATCCCGAGAAACTCCCAAGTCCGGGATCCCGATCCCGGAAAAATTAGTGGAAATTATAAAAAGTGAAATAATGACGTTTTTGCATGCAAAAAAGTGGGTGCAAACCCCCAGCGTCAATTTTATGCCACTTTTCTGGCATCCAACAGTGTTTTGAGACCTTTATGAACAACTGTGAATGCCAGAAAAATGGCCAAAATCTCTATCCCTAGAACCCAATCCCGATCCCGGAAAAATGCCTATCCCAATCCCGATCCCGATCCCGTGACCCCAATCCCGGCCAATCCCGATCCCGATCCCGAAATCTCAAAAAACCAATCCCGATCCCGATCCCGAAACCACAATCCCGATCCCGATCCCGAAATCTCAAAAAGTGAATCCCGATCCCGATCCCGATCCCGAAAAGTCAATCCCGTTTGAACCCTAGTTGGGGGTGATGTCGGGTTTAGGGGGTCCGGGGGATGGGTTGGGGGCCATATCAGATACATTTGGATGTGGACACAGTTTCGGCTTTTTTCCCCTAATTTTCACATAAAATCGATGATTTTTGTAAATTTTGCCTATTTGGACGCTCAAAATCACTATATCTTGCAATTTGTTTCCATGTGAAGCTATATGAATAGACGTTTTCACATACATATTTTAAGCCAGTTTAACATGGTTTTTCCACGCATTTTACTTTCTCCACCTTGAAAAATCCTGTGAATTTAAGCCCTACGAACACCCCCCCCCATACTTTGCACATCCATTTTATCCACATCTTTTCTATTCAGTAGTACAGTCCCCTTTACAAACTTTCAACACATTCACGAAAAAAGAAACAACACACAATTAAATCAACAGTTGGTCCGTGTCTGAGGTATGTATTTTTATACCATAATACACAATAACCAAACTGAAGGTACGCATTGCCCGGAACTTTACCGTATTTTAGTGAATATAGAACGGTTTAATTACAGCATTGGAACGTGAGAATGTGTGAAAATTGTTGTAAAAAAGGCAATGTATATTTCCACGTGCAAGTTCCGCAAAATGAGAAGTGAGAAGTAAAATGACAAAAGCGAAGTAAAATGGCAAAAGTGAAATGAAATTGCAAGTAAATTGAGACAGGCGAAGAAAAGAAATAAAAATTAAGAGTAATTTTTCTTCGCTTTTGCCATTTTACTTCTCAATTCACTTCGCTTTTGCCATTTCACTTCGCATTTGCCTTTTTACTTATCACTTCAAATAGATTATTCAGACAAATATGGTAACTCGCAGTAGAAACTGTTCACTCGGTAGAATATTTTTTATGAACATACGCTGAATATTTAGATACGCAAAAGCGTCACAAAACGCGTCGCAATGTACATCTAACATCTAGCCCGGAAATCCAGGATTTAGCTTTAAGACCAGCTGTTATGTGGTGTTTTTTCCCTGCCAGCAAATAACACTATGAGCGGCATACACCAGTTGACATCAAAATTCGTGTCAACTAAATTTTGGTTAATTTTGTGATTCCAATTTCCTTATGTGATAGAACACGGTAATTTTATATAGTGACACTCAATTTACATTGTTTCTATTAAGCCTGATTAGGGTTGAAAAAAACGTTTTTTTAACTCCATTTTTAAAAAACAACAACGTTAAAACGTTTAAAAAACATCGGCCAACCCTAAGCCTTTGAAATTTTTTTTGTGTTATTTAGTTGACATTTATTTGTGATGTCAACTGGTGTGCGTGGGCGCATAAACATATGACACATAAATATAACTTAGAAAGGCGCGCAAAAATATAACCCTATAATGAAGAAATCCAAACCAAAAGTACCCACCGATACTCATGAGGAACTTGGTAATATTATTCGCGTACAGGGTACTGCTCTGGGCGGGCATCCTACTCGGCAGGTCAGTGTATCCGATGTGCGTGACTCCATTAGAGTCAACGTACAGCTGGGGGCAGTCCCGGACCCTGTTAAAAGACCTGTAAAATGTAAAATGTCAAGCAAAGTGTCAAAAGTCATGTAAAATGTCTGGTAAAATGGCAAACGTATGTTTGCCGTTTCACCGGGCATTTCCATTACATTTGGCACATTGCATGACATTTGACATATTACAGGGCGTTTTACAGGGTCCGGGACTGGCACCTGGCCGGGCTTGGTGGTGGCGACGTTGCCGCCAGCCTCGGCGGCCAAGTCGACGATTACGGAGCCGGGGCGCATGGACGAGACCATTTCCTGGGGGGGGGGATAAGTCGATTGAATATCGACTAATTTTTCATGTCGAGTTCGAGTATCGACCATTGTCTTTTATTTAATATCGACATCGAGGGTCTATTTGGCGCTACTTGGTGCCAGAGTTGTTAAAAGTACTAAACTTTTTTAAAGTAGGTAAACGTAAACGTAGAGTGTTTTTCTTTGAAGGAAAGGAAAACCGAGTAGTTTTCTTACAGAAAACGTAAAAACAAAAGTGAGGATTTTAAAAATTTCAACGACAAATATGTGGGGGGGGTTTCTTAGGAATTTGATATGTTATTATTTAAGGTTTTATATTCGAGTTAAGGACAATGTCTGTTTAAGAAGATTCCCCTAAAATACGTTTTCTGCACTGCGCAGTTTCTAAAAATTTGCATAAAGATGAGTACTGGTATTAAGATGAGTACGGAGGAAGCGTAAGCGTTTTTACTCAGTACTCTAGTATACGTATTTTAGAGTGGACGTAAATACTCATGTTTGGCACACAACTAGGGTTCAAACGGGACCAGTTTTTCGGACCGGGACCGGGACCAGAAATTTTCTAATGTCGGGACCGGGACCGGGACCGGGACTGGGGGGTCGGGACCGGGACCGGGACTGGCTTTTTTCAATTGTCGGGACCGGGACCGGGACCGGGACTGGGGGGTCCGGACCGGGACTGGGATTTGCCGAACCAGGTACCGGAACTGCGGTATTGTTTGAACCTTATTGGTATGTAATATTCAGCCAATGTTGTTCCACACACCTCCACTGTGTGTAGGACCACTCTCAATGTATAAGCCTTTTCTTATAACATTATTCAAGCAGTATTCCATTGCCATCTTCACTTGAAGTTGTGAATATTTGATGAAGCGCAATGTACGCAGGATTTTTTTGGGAGGGAGGGGGCGGCGCCAGTTGTAGGTGCCAACGCCATGCCAGTATTGGCGCTGGCGTTGGCGCCAATGTCTACAATATAGGTATTGTTATATACCTATATTTCGTACTAGAATCATGTTGGGGACCTTTCTAACGCTGTCACTTTATGGAAAAATACATAGTAATCATTGGCTGGGTATTTGCGCGCTTGCGCGCAAATTTTTTTTAGATGTTTCTACAAAATCGCATTAGAAAAGTGCCATTTCTGGCAAATTGTTTTTGAAAAATACGTTTTTCCCATCCCTTGTCGGGACCGCTATAAAATTCCGGGACCGGGACCGGGACTGGGTGGTCGGGACCGGGACTGGCTTTTTTAAATTGTCGGGACCGGGACCGGGACCGGGACTGGGGTGTCGGGACCGGGACCGGGACCGCCCCAGTCCCGACTTTTTGCCGAACCATGTACCGGGACCGCGGTCCCGTTTGAACCCTACACACAACCAGAAATAAACAAAAAAAAACCGCAAAAATTTCATATCTTAGGCTTTGAAAATTATGAAAGGTAAGCGAGGAATACGCTACATATAAAAATCACCATCGTTAGTAGGGTTGGCCGATGTTTTTTTTTAAACGTTTTTTTTATAAAAAAACGTTTTTTTTTAAAAAAAAACATGACGTCCGAAATGTTTTTTTTTTAAAAAAAACATCGGCTGAAATTTTTAGTACTAAGCACTAGGTATTTTGCAGGGGTATCTTGAATTTTGACCCTCCGAGTGGTTGGATAGATAGCAAATCGCTCCTCCGGAGGGATAGATAGCTGAAAAATTTTCTGGGGGGGGGTTGGGGGGGGGTTTGGGGGGGGGTTGTGGTGGTTCGATATATAGGCTTTTTCGGGGCATAGAAGGAAGAAAAGGGAGAAAAATCGCTAAAAGTAGGTGTAAAATAGCTCAAAATGGGTATACAAGAACATATAGTACTTAAAATAGCTGAAAATAGGCGGTTAGACGCATGAACCAGTGATTTTGGAGGTGAAAATCTATATATAGGTATGAAAAATAGCGATTTTGAGCGAAAATTAGGGTATAGTTTCTGAAAAATCGCTCCAGATAGGTAGATAGCTGGGCGATTTGGGGGGGGGTTTAGGGGGTAGTAGCCCAAAATTTTGCCTCCGGGATAGATAGATAGCTGAGCAGCCTCTGGGATAGATAGATAGCTGGGCGGTTTGGGGGGGGGTAACCCCCCCCAACCCCCCCCATTCGAGACCCCTGGTATTTTGCAAAAATTTTGCGCGCAAGCGCGCAATTTCACACACAAATTGACATTGGTGGTTGTTTTCATTGGTTTTGTTGCATTTTTAGTATCAAAACATCCATTTCTATGTGCTACCATGGGTGAATAAGCCGACATATGTTGCTGTAATATATAATATTGAGGTAATGTGCTTCCATGTACCTCCACAGTGTGTAACTTCACTCCCAAAGTAACAACCTCCTTTTATAACCTTGTTTGATCACCATTCCGTGCCAAACTTTACCTGAAGTCACGAACATTCGACTATAAGGCGATATACAAACGATATGTCGACGAAAAATGGATATTTTTGACACAAATCACCACTTATAATGCTATCCCATGGCTCCACAGCCATTATATGGTCATATTTAACATCACAGAGTATTGCCAGTGTCTGATATACCTATATATGTTGACACTAGGTCATATCTGGGAGCTTTTAAAAAAAAACGTTTTTTTTATAAAAAAACGTTGTTTTTTTAAAAAAAAACGTTTGTTTGTTTTAAAAAACATCGAGTTAAAAAAAAACGTTTTTTTTCCAACCCTAATCGTTAGTCGCGGAAAGAAACAGCTAACTAAGCAAGACTGAAAAGAGAATACCTAGAGTCAGTAGCGTAGCCAGGATTTTTGAGCGGGGGGGGCGGATTGTATACGGAGCCCGGCGAACGGGGGGGCGGCGCCCCCCACCCCTAAAATTTTGTCCTATAGTAAAGGAATAGAGCCATGGCGCTGGCGCCATTTGTAGGCGCCAGCGCCATGGCAGTATTGGCGTTGGCGTTGGCGCCAACGTCTACCATATAGGTATCTATTTATACCTATATATGGTACTAGGTCCGCTTTTGGCACTGTTGGACACTTTTCTAGTGCAATTTGACGCTTGAAAAGACAAATTTGAACACGCCCCCCCCCCCCCTAAAATTTGACCCCTATAGCAGCGGGAAGGAATTATTTCGCTGGCGCCATTCGTAAACGCCGGGCCATGGCGTGATTGGCGTTGGGAATGGCGCCAATGTTTACTTTGTAATAGGGATGGAAAAAAGCGCTTTTTTTTAACGACCCCGTTTTTTTTTTTAAAAAGCGCTTTTTTTAAAAAAACGCGCTTTTTTCGCTTTTTTTCAAAAAATGTCGAGACGTTCCCTAAAAAGCTCCCAAAAATGGTCCTGTATCAATATATACAGGTATATCAGACAAGTGGTAGCACTTGTGATGATATATAGCCATAGAATGGCTGTGTAGTCATGGGATAACATGATAAGTGGTGATTTCTGCCAAAAAAATCACTTTTCATGGTGACTCATTATGCATATTGCTGTTTGTGAATGTTTCATGACTTCAAGTGAAGTGAGGCATGAAATAGTGCTTATAAATAAGGCTATAAGACAAGGTTAATACATTGAAACTAATGTTTCCCACTGTAGAAGTATGTGGGAGCACATTGGCTGAATATTCAATACTACACTAACATATCACAACTTATTATTACATGATAGCATGCAGGAATAGAAGCAATGACACTAAAAATATAACAAAACCAATGAAAAGAACCACCAATGTCAATTTGTGTGTGAAATTGCGCGCTTGCGCGCAAAATTTTTGCAAAATACCTAGTGCATAAGAACTAAAAAAATTTGCCAGCGCTTTTTTTTAAAAAAAAGCGCTGGGACCCTAGCGCTTTTTTTTAAAAAAAAGCGGCATTTTTTTAAAAAAAAGCGCTTGAAAAAAAGCGCTGGCCATCCCTACTTTGTAAGACTTATATATACCTAAAATTATGATAATTTACACCACATTTTGTAATTTGTACCAGTTATTACACTCCGGAAACGTACATAAGGATAAACGAGGTTCTGACGTGCGGAAATGCGCAAAATTTTTTCCAATCACCTACAACTTTAGAAATATGCCATTCCTGGCATTTTTTCTGTCCCGTCCGGGAAGGGGGGGGGGCGGCCGCCCCCCCCCCTGGCTACGCCACTGTCTAAAATCTAAATCCAAAACCCCCCCAAAAAACTCACCTTAGAGATCAATTTTGGCGCGGGCCTTCCGGGTATCAAAGCAGTTGTAATAACAATATCCACATCTTTGCATTGCTTTGCAAAAAGTTCCATTTCAGCCTTGATAAATTCGGGAGACATTTCTTTCGCATACCCGCCAGTGCCTTCACCAGATTCCTGTTTGGAAAGGAAATTAGACAAAAATTACGGGAATGTATTTTTTGGCAATACACGGACTAGTTGACAAAGACACTAAATGTCAACTAGTTCTGAAATGTCAACTGGTTCCGACGAACGACGTTCGAATGCAAAAGTGTTGAATCGAATAGCAAATGAAGCTGTAGCGTTGAAGACATATTGCGGTATGTGCAATGTATTTACAAGGCTATCATGAAGTATATGTGTACACAATAATGCGTAGTGTTACTAGTCAGCAAGCTTTGAATTGGGATCGGGACCAGTTGACATTTGGTATCGTTGTCAACTGGTGTCTGTAGGGAAATTTTCACTCAAAATAGATAAATTTGCAATGATTTTACCTTGATCTTGACCTCGAGAAATTCCCCACCCATAGATTGAACTTGTTCCTTCACAGCTGCGCGAGTGTCGAAACAGCGCACGATGGCGCCCTGCGTAAAAAGGCAATATTTTTACGACATAAATATGAAGCGACAACTTATAAAAGTCGATAACTCCAAAATGTCGACAAATTGATCGAAATGGCATCTAGAATCGGTTCCGCACATTTTTTCACCGTTTTCCGAATTTTCACTTGCACCTTTTACAGTGTCACATTTTGACACTTTTGGGAACAATTTGAAGAAAAAAAATTCCAGCAAAGTCGATAACACCATGCTGCATCCAACAAAAACTCGATAAGTCCACCTTTTTCGTGGGAAAGTAACAACTGGGGCACGCTGCCCACGAAAATCAGTCGGCTCCCATTTCGGTCCTCGAAAAAACGCCGCAATTTTAAAATAAATTTTAAAAACCCTTTTAAAAACGCGTGCCATCCCCAAACACGCAACAAGAACAACCAAAAACGCAAAACCAACCAAATTTCTGGCAGCTTGAATAGCAGACAATCCGGCGACTCCCCCGCCAATGACCAAAACTTTTGCGGGGGGAACTTTCCCCGCCGCCGTAATTTGACCCGCGAAAAACCTGGGGAAATGGTCCGCTGCCAAAATTACCGATTTGTAGCCGGATATATTGGCCATTGAAGAAAGAGCGTCGAATACCTGAGTGGGGTGTTGTTTTGTGGGGTTATTTGGGTTGGGGGTGTTCAGGATTTTGACCAGGGACGTACGCAGGATTTTAGAGCGGGGGGGGGGCGGATTGTATACGGAGCCCGGCGAACGGGGGGACGGCGCCCTCCCCTAAAATTTGGCCTATAGTAGAGGAATGGAGCCATGGCACTGGCACAATTTGTAGGCACCAGTAGGGTTCAAACGGGATCCCGATCCCGGATCCCGTGAAATTCCGGGATTTAGCAGTCCCGATCCCGAAACTTTTCAAATCCCGATCCCGATCCCGAGAAACTCCAAAGTCCGGGATCCCGATCCCGGAAAAATTAGTGGAAATTATCAAAAGTGAAAAAACGACGTTTTTGCATGCAAAAATGTGAACGCAAACCCCCAGCGTTCATTTTTTGCCACGTTTCTGGCATCCAACAGTGTTTTTAGACCTTTATGAACAACTGTGGATGCCAAAACATTGGCCAAAATCTCTATCCCAAGACCCCAATCCCGATCCCGAAAAAATGCCAATCCCGATCCCGATCCCGTGACCCGATCCCGAAATCTTAAAAAACCAATCCCGATCCCGAAAAGTCAATCCCGTTTGAACCCTAGGCACCAGCGCCATGGCAGTATTGGCGTTGGCATTGGCGCCAACGTGTACCATATAGGTATCTATTTATACCTATATATGGTACTAGGTCCGCTTTTGGCACTGTTGGACACTTTTCTAATGCAATTTGACACCTGAAAATACATATTAAAGACAGGGGTAGGGATTTGCGCGCTAGCGCGCAAAATTTTTTTTAACGTGCCCACAAGTTCGCCTCAGAAAAGTGCCATTTCTGGCAAATTTTTCTGTCCGGCACGGGAACGGGGGGGCGGCCGCCCCCCGGCCGCCAACCTGTGTACGTCCTTGATTTTGACTATTTAGGGGGTGTTCGGTAAATGATAAATCGTTCTACGGAGGGATGCATACAGGGCCGTATCCAGGGGGGGCGGGGGGGGGCTGCAGCCCCCCCCTTCCCGGGGTGAGACTAGAAAGTGGCCGGAAAATGCCACTTTTTCAACGTCAGCGTAAAACTTTTTTGCGCGCAAGCGCGCATTCTTCACCAGACATACGGTATTCTCAGCAGATTTGCCCCATGTGGCCGCAAATCGTTATAAATACACTCAATGTTGCGCTTTTTGCTGTTTTGTATGTGTATACTATTTACATACATATACAGCGTTCCATGGCGCTGGCGACAACGCCAATGGCGCCATGGCGTGGCGTCTACTAATGGTGCCAGCGCCAATGGCGCCATTCCACCACTATGTAGCTAAAATTTGTGGGGGGGGGCTGAGCCCCCCCCCCTCGCCGGCCTCCGTAAACAAGCAGCTCCCCCCGCTCAAAAATCCTGGATACGTCCCTGGATGGATAGATGACTTTTTGAAAGTTTTTGCGGATAGTTTTTGGGATTTTTCGATATGGATATTTAATATCTTTTTTTTCTGACACTCGATATCGATATGGATCATACATCGGGATCGTATCGAATATCGATATCGAAAATTAAAAAAAAAATATCGACGATTCTTTCATGACAAATTTTTCGGGATTCACAGCCTTCTGTTAGCCTTGTTTGAGGTGTAGAAAGAGGAAAAAAATCGGGCTAAACACCCAAAATCAATCACCCCATCGACCCCCCCCCCTCACCTGCGCCCTACTAATCCTGGGCACGCAATCCATGCCAAAAGCGGTCATTTTCCGCCCGGCCATCTTGTCTACCAAGGCCTCGTTCTGCGCGGGGTACAAGAAGCTGATCGACGTGCCCCCCGGGTTGTAGTGGGGCAGTTCAGACTCGGCTGGCGCGCGCACTTTGAGGACGATGTCTGTTGGGGGGGGGGGGGTTGTTTAAAAAAAATTAACACAAGAACCGAATTAGGATTTTGACAAAAGTTTCGAATTTAGGCTTTCTTCCTAATCTTTCACAAAAAGATTTAAAACCACACTTGGATGCCAGAGAAATGGCATAAAATGCACATAAACACCTTCCCGATCAAGTCCGGCCGCCTATTTTTTTTCTCACTTCGCAGGCCATATCTCCGGTTGTGGTAGGGGTGGAAAACTAAAACTTGGGTGGTATATAGGCGCAACCCCCCACTACCCCTCATGAATAAATGTGGCAGCAGCGATTCACTATAGTGGGGGGCGCTGTACATGTGAAAAAAATTTACGGCGTTTTCACTGTCCCACACAGGTCCGGCCCCCACTTGATTTCTTACACTTCGGGTGCTGTATCTCCAGCTGTGGGAGGGGTATAGTTCTAAAATTTTTGGGGATGTGTCGCCAACACCCCTCCCCTACTATACACTGGCCAGGCGGTTTTTGGCAACTCACCACAGTGTGGGGCGCAGCGCTAAAAGTTTGTTAAAACATTACGGTCCCACACAAGTCCAGCACCTAATTGCATTTCAAAAAAATGAACACTTTTGTGTTGTTTTAACATTTAAGTGTTTGATAATGTGACATCAGGGGTCTCGAATGGGGGGGGTTGGGGGGGGGGGGGTTACCCCCCCCAAACCGCCCAGCTATCTATCTATCCCGGAGGCCGCTCAGCTATCTATCTATCCCGGAGGCAAAATTTTGGGCTACTACCCCCTAAACCCCCCCCCCAAATCGCCCAGCTATCTACCTATCTGGAGCGATTTTTCAGAAACTATACCCTAATTTTCGCTCAAAATCGCTATTTTTCATACCTATATATAGATTTTCACCTCCAAAATCACTGGTTCATGCGTCTAACTGCCTATTTTCAGCTATTTTAAGTACTATATGCTCTTGTATACCCATTTTGAGCTATTTTACACCTACTTTTAGCGATTTTTCTCCCTTTTCTTCCTTCTATGCCCCGAAAAAGCCTATATATTGAACCACCACAACCCCCCCCCAAACCCCCCCCCCCAGAAAATTTTTCAGCTATCTATCCCTCCGGAGGAGCGATTTGCTATCTATCCAACCACTCGGAGGGTCAAAATTCAAGATACCCCTGTGTGACATAAATATGAAATATCCTCTAAAAATATATTATCCCACCCAAAACAGCCCACCACATGCACCCCTCCCACCAGGTGGCTGACAAAAAATCACTTTTTACAACTTTTTTTATTAGACACTTGAAATGCTGGCTTACAATAATTTATAGGGGAGGGTTAAAGGTTTCAAATTGTGTAAAAAACCTAACCTCAAAAATGCCTTCATAAGAAAATTTGCTGGGGGTGAATTTCAAATTGTAAAAATGACATGATTGCAGGAACAAAAATAGGCAAAATTTACAATTTTAAATTTACCCCCAGCAAATTTTCTTATGAAGGCATTTTTGAGGTAAGGTTTTTTACACAATTTGAAACCTTTAACCCTCCCCTATAAATTATTGTAAACCAGCATTTCAAGTGTCTAATAAAAAAAGTTGTAAAACGTGATTTTTTGTCACCCACTTGGGGGAGGGGTTCATGTGGTGGGCGGTTTTAGGTCGGAAAAGATATTTTTTAGAGGATATTTCATGCTTATTTCACATTGTCAACAACATTAGTGTTAAAACTAGGGTTGGCCGATGTTTTTTTTAAACGTTTTTTTTATTTAAAAAACATGACGTCCGAAATGTTTTTTTTTTAAAAAAACATCGGCCGAAATTTTTAGTACTAAGCACTAGGTATTTTGCAAAATTTTTGCGCGCAAGCGCGCAATTTCACACACAAATTGACATTGGTCGTTGTTTTCATTGGTTTTGTTGCATTTTTAGTATCAAAACATCCATTTCTATGTGCTACCATGGGTGAATAAGCCGACATATGTTGCTGTAATATATAATATTGAGGTAATGTGCTTCCATGTACCTCCACAGTGTGTAACTTCACTCCCAAAGTAACAACCTCCTTTTATAACCTTGTTTGATCACCATTCCGTGCCAAACTTTACCTGAAGTCACGAACATTCGACTATAAGGCGATATACGAACGATATGTCGACGAAAAATGGATATTTTTGACACAAATCACCACTTATAATGCTATCCCATGGCTCCACAGCCATTATATGGTCATATTTAACATCACAGAGTATTGCCAGTGTCTGATGTACCTATATATGTAGACACTAGGTCACATCTGGGAGCTTTTAAAAAAAACGTTGTTTTTTTTTTTAAAAACGTTTTGTTTTTTTTAAAACATCGAGTTAAAAAAAAAACGTTTTTTTCCAACCCTAGTTAAAACAACACAAAAGTGTCCATTTTTTGAAAGACAATTGGATGCTGGACTTGTGTGGGACAGTAACATTTTAATAAATTTTAAACGTTGCACCCCACACTGTGGTGAGTTGCCAAAAACCGTCTGGCCAATGTATAGTAGGGGAGGGGTGTTGGCAACACATCCCCAAAATTTTAGATTGATACCCCTCCCACAGCTGGAGGTACGGCACCCACTGTGTAAGAATTCAGTTGGGGCCGGACCTGTGTGGGACACTCAAAAAGCTGCAAATTTTTTTTGCACTCGGCGACCCACCCAGTAGGGGGTCGCTGCGACCCCTTCAATTCATGCGAAGTAGAGGGGGGTTGCGCCAATATATACCCCAAGTTTCAGCTTCTGGCGCGTCCTAGAACTGTAGATAGGACATCAGAAGTAAAATAAAAAATTGGGGGCCGGACTTGATCGGGAAAGTGTTTAAAATGTTTAACATTTCTCAGCACAAACAAGTAAATCGTCACTTTTTAATCATTCACTTTGGAATTCGGGCTCAGACTTTAAAAATTAGGATCGGTATCCCCAAATCCCGATAATCACCACAAAAATCATCCCATTTCAACTCAAATAATACCCCCCCAAAAAAACGGACCACTTTTAAACGCGGCATTTTTATCGGTCACTTTCGCTCCCACTTCCTCGTACTGCACATTGGACCATTTCGCGCCCGCCCCCGCATTCGATTCAACATTGACATTAAATCCCGCCTTAATTAGCAACGCTGTGGCCGCTGGCGAAACGGCGACCCGTTTTTCGTTGGTAAAAGTTTCCTTTGGCACACCCACTGTTAGTTTGGAGTAGGGGGTGCCCTGGAATTTGGGAGGGGTGGGTTTTTGATGGGTGAAATTGGGATTTTTAAACAAAAACAATAATATTTATTTTAAATAAAATGGCTTTTTGAAGGTAAAATGTATAAAACGAGCGATGCGTGATTAAATTCATCTGCATTCTTTTTACGATTTTTTTGAAACTGTGCCAAAAATTCGATCGGGATTCTGTTCATATTCTTGATTTGCATACGGTTTGTACTTCGCATACACATACTTTACATAAAAATTTGGGATATTCTCGATATTTTAGGCTCTGCTTAGGCTTAGGCTTAGGTCTGAGTGTTTTGGTGATGCGCTCATTCTCTGGAAGGAGGTACGAGTGTCACTTGGACCTAGGGTTGGCCGATGTTTTTTTTTAAACGTTTTTTTTATATAAAAAAACGTTTTTTTTTTTAAAAAAACATGACGTCCGAAATGTTTTTTTTTAAAAAAAAACATCGGCCGAAATTTTTAGTACTAAGCACTAGGTATTTTGCAAAATTTTTGCGCGCAAGCGCGCAATTTCACACACAAATTGCATTGGTGGTTGTTTTCATTGGTTTTGTTGCATTTTTAGTATCAAAACATCCATTTCTATCTGCTACCTTGGGTGAATAAGCCGACATATGTTGCTGTAATATATAATATTGAGGTAATGTGCTTCCATGTACCTCCACAGTGTGTAACTTCACTCCCAAAGTAACAACCTCCTTTTATAACCTTGTTTGATCACCATTCCGTGCCAAACTTTACCTGAAGTCACGAACATTCGACTATAAGGCGATATACGAACAATATGTCAACAAAAAATGGATATTTTTGACACAAATCACCACTTATAATGCTATCCCATGGCTCCACAGCCATTATATGGTCATATTCAACATCACAGAGTATTGCCAGTGTCTGATATACCTATATATGTTGACACTAGGTCATATCTGGGAGCTTTTAAAAAAAAACGTTTTTTATTAAAAAAAAACGTTTTTTTTATAAAAAAAACATCGAGTTAAAAAAAAACGTTTTTTTTCCAACCCTACTTGGACCTAAGCAAATTAGTAAACGGAACACTGACAAATTGCTTGCCGGCAGAAGTAGGGTTCAAACGAGATTGACTTTTCGGGATCGGGATTCACTTTTTGAGATTTCGGGATCGGGATTGGTATTTTGAGATTTCGGGATAGAGATTGGCCGGGATTGGGGTCACGGGATCGGGATTGGGGTCTAGGGATAGAGATTTTCATCACTGTTCTGGCATTCACAGTTGTTCATAAAGATCTCAAAACACTGTTGGATGCCAGAAAAGTGACATAAAATAGACGCTAGGGGTTTGCGTTCACATTTTTGCACGCAAAAATGTCATTTTTTTCACTTTTTTATTTTTTCCGGAATCGGGATCCCGGACTTAGGAGATTCTCGGGATCGGGATTTAAAGTTTTCGGGATCGGGATTGGTATTTTTGGATTTCGGGATCGGGACTGCTAAATCCCGGAATTTCACGGAATCCGGGATCGGGATCCCGTTTGAACCCTAGGCAGAAGTTGATTATTGATGGGTGAAATTGGGGGTTTTAGGTGCGGAAAATTTTTAGGGAAAGCTTAGTCCCTGATGGGGATTAAATTTTTTTTACAAGCTTGTTTGCAAAGACAAACAAATTTGAAAAATATTGAAAATTTCGGTTTTGGAAAGGAAAATGGAAGAAAATGTACAAAAACGAGCGTTGCTCGGTGAAAGTTGCAGAATTCCCAGCAACAATGAGGAAAATACTCTAATTAAGATTTTACAGTGAAAAAATCGTCATTTTTTCTCCAAAAACGCACCTTTGGCGGCGGTTTACTCTCTGTCGCCGCCTTCAATCCGTGTTTTATGACGAAAAATCGCTTGGCCCCAACTTGAGCCCAAGAATTGGACGAGGCCAAACCGCTGCAGCTGCGTCCCAGCATTTTTGGAACTGTGCCAAAAGTCGCCGGCACCTGGAGAAACGAAAGTGTGGAATTATTGTATTGAATTATAAAATAAGCTGAGAATAGATCCGTAGTTGGCCACCTCATTCTGGTAAACTCAAATCCATTCTGAGTTGGTTTATGAGTTTTCAAAATGTCGACCGTCAACTAGTTTGCGGTGAGAAAACGAAAAAACTCACCAGAAAAGAATAGGTCGCTCGCCGGGTGCCTTTCACCCCCTAAAAAAATTTTTCGGCCGGACCGTTGGAAAATCGGCCGTATTGCACGAATGAATTTGAGTGCGTATAGTTTTCAGATTGAATGATGAATTTTGAGATTTCGGCGAAAATGTCTACAAAACGAAAGCATAGAAACGAACGGAGAAATAAAAGTTAGATAAATGCAATTTCATTAATTATTCTGAGATGAACTTCTGAAATATAAAGCAGAAAATTTATGCGACAAAGCGTATAGTATTCAGAAGAGAAAAAAGACGGAAGAGAACGGATCGGGCTATTTATGACAAGTTGGCCCACGTCCAAGTTATCGGTTACGTATTGTAGAACTGAAAGTGAAAGCGCTCAAAGTGCTCAAAATCGCTAAAATTGGCCACATTTTGCCCACTCTCAGCTTCATTATCGCTATTTTCGTCTATATATATATGGTTATATACCTATTTTCAGCTATTTTATTCATAGCGATTGCGAAATGATTTTTGGCCGGGTCTTTATGGCACGTTACCAACTTGTCATACGTGGTATTTCCCAAGAAAACCCGTTATGGGAAATTGGCAGCCGGCCGAAATATTGAAATCACTATAAATATAAATAAAATAGGCTAAAAATAGACGATGAATACAGACGAGAATACCAATTATGAATGTAAAAAGTTTCAAAAATGAGCACATCTTAGCGATTTTGAGCAATAATTGTGGGAAAAAAATCGCTTAGAATATAATACGCAAGCGGTAATTTGGACGAAGGCCAAATTCTTATACGTTACCCCGATCCGAAAAACTATTAAAAAATAAACAGTGAAAAGTAAATTGCGAACAATCACAGTCTCAAAACGCCGCCTTCGCATGCCAACTCATTTTTCAGCATTCCCATTGCCTGAAAGATAAAGAGTTTCATTCCATTTTTATGTGACCGTACAAACTGGTTGTCAACCTGAATTTTGATAAAAATGTTTTTAACACATTTCAGTTGACTAGGGTGTCAAATTTCCGTTTCCGTTTCCGCCTTTCCGCAGGAAAATTTTTTACCTTTCCGTTTTCCGGCAGCTGAAAAATTTTTACCTTTCCGTTTTCCGTTTTCCGGCAGCTGAAAATTTTTTACCTTTCCGTTTCCGTTTTTCCGGCCCATTTTTCTGTTTTCCGGCTGAAAAATTTTTACCTTTCCGTTTCCGTTTTACCAGGCCATTTTTCCATTTTCTGGCTCGATTTTCAGTTTTCTGGCATTTTTCCATTGTTTTTCCAATCTGTATTTATCTTTAATTGGCTCATCCCATTGTGTTGTTTTTGTGTCTTGGAGCAGCATTGACAACTGGGATTTCAGGGTCAGTGAAACAGGTGCTGTGAACCCAATTGGGTCATATGCTGACACCAATAATTTATTCAAGTTTCGTCTGGTTGGTGTTGTGATGCTGTCAATTTGCAATTTTGGTGTTGATATTGCCAGCATGTCCGTTTGGTGATTTTATTTCATGCCCATTACTGCGACAATTTTATTCACCTTTGGACTCCTGTTGTTTTCTGCTATTTCATTCATGACTGATCTGGAGTTTGACAGCCATTCCCTCATGTTCATAGAGCATTGGTTAAAAAAAGCTTTGACTTTGTAATATAGTTCTAAAGCTTCAACTTTATTTGTGACACTCATGATGAAGTTATCGACGTAAATGTTGTTGTTGTTTATTATCATCGCCAACTGGTTTCGTTCCCCTTCATTTTCTTCATACTTATTCATGTTGTTTATTGTCACATTTAAATGGTATTTTATGACTGCTCCCAAAATTGCTGGGCTGCAGACAAGTCCAAACAGTACGCGTTTAAAACAAAGTACTACTAAGTTATTTTCAGTTACTGGTTTTGAGGCATCTTTCTGCCAGAAAAATTGTGTGTAGTCTCTAGCTTGGTCATGCAATCCTATTTGCAAAAATGCCTTTTCAATATCGGCAATTAATGCTAGATTGCCTGCCCTGAACCTCAGGAGTAGGCCCAGTGCTAATGGTGTTGTAATTGGTCCTCTGAAAAGGCACTCGTTGAAACTGGGCTTACCTGCCAACCCATCGTACACGATTCTGCATGATGTCGATTTGCCTGGCGTGATTACTGGCTGGTGTGGCAGGTAATGAATCCCTATGTTGTCTGCTTTGTTGTCACAGATCTCAATTATTCCCTTTTCTTGTTGGTCGTCCAAAACTTTCTGGTATTGTTTGAATAAGTTTGGATCTTTGCTGAATCTTCTTATCAGTGGGCACAAATTTAAACCGCACCAAGGCTTCTGCTTTTCCCATGGGCAGGTCCCTGATACTCTCTTTATACAGCCAGTCAATATAGTATCGTTTGTTGTTGTCGTTGAATTTTATGCTATTTATTATCATCTCCTCTGCAATGTTGTCATCAATTGCATAGGGGTCATCAGTGATTCCCACTGCTTCTAGACTGTGAAATTGTCGTAGTGTTTCCTTTCCTATGGCCACTATGGCTACTTTTTGATGATTTTTTGTTGGTTCAGTTAAGCTTGAACTACAAGTGAAGTTACAGGCATGATCCATAGTTGCAGAATGTACAGCTACCACAATCAAAGCCAAACAGGCAAACCCGCATGCAGGTTTTCCTTCTGCAAATGTGTCTATTACCGTGCTAATTTCACTTTATTTTTTTCCGTTTCCGTGAAAATTTTGCTTTCCGTTTTCCGGCATTTCATTTTTCCATTTTCCGTTTTCCGGCCGACAATTTTTTTTTACCTTTCCGTTTTCCGTTTTCCGCTGAGTGAAATTTTTTTACCTTTCCGTTTTCCGTTTTCCGGCAGAAATTTTTTTTTTACCTTTCCGTTTTCCGTTTTCTGTAAAAAAATTTTTTTGACACCCTACAGTTGACCATAATGAATCTTTTTTGATTTACATGAATAAATAGTTTATTGCCGGACTCCTCACTCCTGTCAGATCACTCAAATGTGTTCATAACAGATTTATTTTCTTTACTTTGTTTTTGACAGGTTATTTTGCAGAATTACCGTATATCCTTGAATAAGTCCTCTGCCTAGAATGACATCTCCCCTTGAATAACTCCCCCCTCTTGACCAGGTGAGTAAAAAATAACTCCTCCCCCCTCGAATAATTCCCCCATCTTGAATAACTCCCCGTATGGGTATTTGATATGTGTATCCTCAATGTGTATTTGAATTATTTGGATACTGATGAACACAAATTGAAGCATGAATACGTTGTTTTTGTGGTTGTTGAAGTGTTAAATACCTGGATCACATGAGTTGATGGAATGTATTCATATACTCGGCGGACAGCACACCTAGCATGAAAACCTACCATAATTTAATGAATAAAATCTTGTTATAAATTTCGCAATTAATTATTCCATAGTAAAAACAAATATTGTGATTAAAAAACTGTATATTTTTTGTTCATTATTCAGGTGGATTATGGTAGGTTTTCATACTAAGTATGATGTCCGCCGAGTATACAATGAATAATGTGCAAGTTCTAAGGAAAAAATAACTTTCCCCCTTGAATAACTCCCCCCTCCAAAACCTCTGATGAAATAATAACTCCCCCTCCAAAACCTCTGACGAAATAATAACTCCCCTGGGCTCTTATTCAAGGATATACAGTACATAGAATTATCTTTGGTTGGCATTTTACATGATTAAACAAAATTCTTTGAGATATTTTTTTCCAAATTGGAATTATTTATAGTTAATTTCATAAAATTGTTTATACTTTAACCAATTTTTTCACATAAATCCATGTGAACGCCCTTTACAGAATTCATATCAAATGCATGCTTAAAAGTTCAAATCAGTAAACAAACACACCACTGAAATTGCCATGACAATGCCCAATCCGCTGCCAACACTGACTTCCAACCACCTGTGATTTGCGATTTAAAAACTGTTTTAAAAATCTGATTTTGTTTTAAATTTAAGGGTTCTAAAACATTTTTTAAAACAAAAACACAAACTTTTACTTTTCAGTGATGCCAACTGTATTTTGCAATTTTTTTTTATGCAATCAAACAATGTCACATTCTTCCCACTTCCAATTTCTATACATGCTACCACAAAAAAAACTTGAAAAATCTTAATAATTTGACAAATAACTAGAAAAAAGAATAAAATTCATCCCACCTGTGATGGTGGTCCAAAACCCGGCTGCATGCAGTTAGCAAAGCCACACAAATCATTGTGATTTGCACTGCTGGAACTACTAGATGGCACCTTCTCAGTATGGGGAGTTTCATTTTGATTGGCACTGTGCCAAGCTTGAAATGAAGGTAGAACTGGGTTGGAATGTATGGAAATTTGTTTGAGAGTTGTTAGGTAATGAAGATACATATTTACGGTATTTCTTCTAATAGTCCAATAGAAGGTACACTTTTTGACTTTTTCTGAGCCACGAAATAAATAGAAGGGCAGTCGCCAATAAAAGGGTCAAAGCTGGATCGGTACCAAATGTTGCTGGAACAGTGCCAAATTCATTAAAAAATAATAAAAAACTTTATTTTGGCATCGTTCCAACATAATTTCTGGCTGCCATCCTGTCAGGTATGTCATTCTATTGGAAGAAATACAGCTAAAATCAAAGTGAAAATAACATACAGAGAGAACAAAAGCAGCATAAAGTGCAGTGCTGGAGTGACCACTTGGAAATGATTGTCTAGAATCAGCTATCCACCTTGACATATCTGAGTGCTGACTGCATATGTCATAAATTGACACAATATTTTCTGAGGGCAGTCCCGCACCATGTAAAGTGTAAAGTCAAGTGTCAAGTGTCATGTTAAATGTCAATAAAAATGAAAAGGGACAGATTTTACTACTAAACTTCCCGCATTTTGCACGGCATTTGACAAAATTTTATGACACTTTACATGACATTTGACACTTTACTTTACACTTTACAGGGTGCGGGGCTGGCACCAGGACTCTCGCACGTCCCACTGATGTGTAAACTTGTCTGATTGAAGCCACAGCGAGATAGAAAATGCGGCCTTAATTGACCAACGCACAATTTTATAAGCACAGTCACAGTTATGGTTGAGCACAGGCCAAAAAATGCAATCATTGAAATTTTGTGCGTATTTTTTAGTGTCCTGTTTAATACACGGCCACCAGTATTCAATGCGCAGCCCAAGAAAAGCTCTGTTACAAAAATCTGGGAAATATTTTTTTAAAGATAAATGATTCATTTGAAAATATCAATTTTCTTTTTTAAATACCGTAGATTCTCGATAATTTCGTCTGGGTAATTATTTTTCATAACACTTTTTGAGGGAAACTTTTCAAGGGGACATATTAATTGTCTTGTCGCTGGTAAATTTTTTTTCCATTTTATTCCAACTAGTGATGTAAAAAGTGTCTAAATTTTGGCGCCTGGCGCCAAAAGAACCATGGCTCTTTTACATCACTCATTCCCACTCATCAAACGGGGGGGCTAATTAAGGAGAAATTTTTTCCTCGCTTGTCTAGTGAGCAGGGGGTACTATTCAAAGGGGGCTATTAAATGAAGGAACACTAATCGAGGGTTTACGGTATTTGCAAAAATTAGCAGAAATAAACCAACCAGCAAAACACCATAAACTGAAGGGACAGATACGAGCATAGTTGTTGGGACATAAGGCTTCATATATTCCTTGTCATAGTTTTTTAGTTCACCACATTTCAACAAAGGGTCCAAAGCGACAAATGGCGCCCGATTTTCTAGGTGCACCACTACCATAATGGCCAGAATCTAAATAGATGAATAGAGAAGTGTCTTGTGTTGGCTTAGAAATTGTGCTACACTCCCACGCCCTGTAAATATACCGTATTTCCTTATTATTTCGCCCTAGGGGGTCTGTGAAGCCATGCAAATTGGCAGCAATTCATAAATACATCAAGTAAGTACATTGCATAAAATACATGATGTACATTTTTCCAGACGGGAGTATTTCCAATTCCAGGGGAGGGTTTATTTTATCCCCAGACCTGGGGGTATTTCGAGGGGGGTTTATTCAAGGAGGGGTAATTACATTGAAAAATGTAATGTCAAATGTCTACTTTCCTATCAGTTTTAGTGTTTGTTCGATGTTTTTATGAAATTTTCCATGGCTTCAGACACTTTGCATGACATTTTACATTTTACAGGGCATTTTACAGGGTCTGGGAGTGCGGGTGGCACCTGGACCTAGCTTCTATTTAAGATGTCAGTTTAGGAACAAACCATGAGAAACCAGTTTGTAATGCAGGGACACCATTCATGGCACAATGTATTCCTTCCAGACAATGATCTTCTCCTTGTTATTTCTGCCATTTCACCTTTCTTCAATTGACAATTCTGTCTAGTTTTTACTGTGAAATGGTGGTTTTATTGGGTATACATGATCACATAATTTTAGCTTTTTATCAATTTAAAAAAAATCATTTTTTATTTAAAAGTTTATAAAATCATAAAAGCGTTTCAAAGAAAGATTGTGTGTGATAGCCAAAGTACGTAACGTATTTATTTCTTCTAATGGAAGAGCGCCGTTCTATTTTTTTCGTCAACTTTTTTACCTGCCGTTCTATTGGAGGTGCCGTTCTATTGGAGGCTGCCGTTCTATTTTTTCGTGAGTGCAAAAATGTGACAAAACCTGCCGTTCTATTCGAGGTGCCGTTCTGTTGGAGGTATGCCATTCTATTAGATATTTAGCTAATACGGTAACCAATTACATAAACACCTTCCCTGTCACGTCCGGCACCCTATTTTTAATGACAGTTGTGACATCCTATCTCCAGTTCTAGGTCGCGCCAGAAGCTGAAACTTGGGTGAAACATTGACGCAACCCCCCTCTACTTCGTGTGAATTCGGGGGTCGCGGCGACCCCTTAGAGGGTGGGTCGCCCGCCATAAGTGCAAAAATTTTATCGGCTTTTCTGATGTTCCGCACAGGTCTGGCACCCACTGATTTCTGAGCTGTGGGAGGGGTATAAATATAAAATTTTGGGGATGTGTTACCAACACCCCTCCCCTACTATACACTATTCAATAATGTGAGATTAATGTGAAAAATTTCTAAAATATTCTTTTATTCTCTAAAAAAAACACGACCACAAAATAGATGGATGACAAATAATTCACTTTTTGGAACTTTTTTATTAGACACTTGAAGAGCTGGTTTACGATAGTTTAAAGTGAAGGGTTTGATGATTAAAGTTATGTTAAGAACCACACCTCTAAAACGCCTGCATTACAAAATTTACTTGGGGGGAAATTTCAAGTGTAAATTTTGTAAATTTTTGTTCCTACATGATGTCATTTATGGTGTCATTTCGCCGCGACGCCCCCCCCCCAATTCATGCAAAGTAGAGGGGGGTTGCGCCAATATTTCCCCCAAGTTTCGGCGCGCCCTAGAACTGGAGATAGGATGTCACAAGTGAAATCAAAAATAGGGTGCCGGACGTGACCGAGAAGGTGGTTATTTAGCTAAAGTAAATAGTTGTTTTAGCTGAATAAACCAGAGGAAATACTATAGGTAAAGTATACAAAAATTCATGCCTTGTATCCTCTTTCCAAATGTTCATTCATAAAGTTTGGAATTAGTTTCAACGTATTGAGAGAAAAAATATTCCTTAAAAAACTTGTAGGTATTGATTTATACCTACTTACTGAGATTCTTTTTAACAAAACGATGTTGGCAATGTGATTTATATCCATGTATTTTCATCACATGTGAGCACCTACAAAATCACGTTTTTAAGAACCTTTTTGAAATTTATTAAAAACTTCAAAAAATGAAACGGGTTCTGAAGTTCTGAAAGCAGACCGGTGGTACCCGTAGAAGCATATCTAAATACAAAAAATGTTTTTTTAATGCAGATGCAATCATTTTTGCAACTCTTGCGCTACTCACACTTTTATATCATTGTTTATTTTGGCTATACACACAACTTTTCTTTTACCACAAATACAGTATTACAACCAATTGTAGGTATACCTTCAATTGATTTCGCCTTTTTTCTGTGCCTTCAATTTGAGGGTACCTCTTATAAGAGGGTACCTTGACACATAAATAATAACACATAAGTATTACAGAGTTATTGGAGATATATTTATCTATTGGTAGGTGTGCCTTTTATTTATTTCGTCACGTTGAAATGGCCCTGTGCCATTACACATCTTAACCCATTAGGCATGTAGAACCGGAATACATTAACTTTACCCGGCATGTTGAAAATATGCAATAAGACACATGATCTGTGGTTTTAAAGGTGAAAATCTTAAAAAGGTATGAAAATTGGTGACTTTGGGTGAAAATTAAGTTAAAATAGCTCAAAAGCGCTCCAGATAGCTAGATAGCTGGGCAATTTGCAGGGGGGGGGGGTGGCCGTTCAGGGGAAAGTAACCAAAAAATTGCCTGTGGTTTAGATAGATAGCTGGGCGGTTTTGGGTGGAGTTACCCGCCCCCCTTTCTTATTCCTTTGGGTATAATGTGTTTATAATGGATCTACATGCATAATGGGTTTACATGCGTAATAGGCCTGACCCGTTCAGTTTCAAATAAATATGCCGAAAACTGTACCTTCAATCAGATGGTAACTTTTTATTGTAGGTATGCCTACAATTGGAGGTAATACAGCAGCTCACTTTAGCGTCACAGTCGTTCATGCTTTTTATCAAGTTTTTAAATTTTGAAAGAAGTGTTTAAATTTTTCTGAGGAAAATTTGTATATGAAAGGTCCGAAAAGCGATGAAAAATATAAAAAATTCTAATTTCTCGATACCGTATTTCCTCGAAATACCCCCCCCCCTCGAAAAACCTCTGTCTTGAAATACCCCCCTCCCTCAAAATTCTCACTCTGAAACAATCACCCCCGGGGGGGTATTTCGAGGAAATACGGTATGCTAATCGAAAATGCTGAAATTATGTGATGGAATGTATGCAAAGCATAACTAAAAGTATGAATACCTCTAATATATTTACTTGCGGGTAGTTCAGTGACGATGTATTTTGTTACACCCACGCAGGTTAGCATTTTCGATGCCATTCTTATTGTTTAGTCTGTCGCGAATACACTTCCCATGGAAATGTATTTGTCACAGATTATGCACAAATATAAGCAACAAAGGAATGCATACAATACGATTTTTCAATCATAAATACCTGGGAGCACTCCCAGACCCTGTAAAAAGCTGTGTAAAATGTCAAATGTCATGCTAAGTGTCAAAAGTCATGGAAAATGGCCGTGACTTTTGACACTTTGCATCATTTGACATTTTACAGGGTCTGGGATTGGCACCTGCAGTTTCAACTTTACGTTTCCTGAGTGAATGTTATGTGATATTATGAATTCAATGGGTGTGGCTCACAATTCTCTGTACAGTGATATCATACATTGGCGCTGCGCACACTATTTGCTGCCAGTAAACTCAAGATTTGATAAACTCATAAATTCTGAATGGTATTTGAGTTTACTGGAATCAGGTCTGCGTGAACTACAGTTGACGGAAAGTAAAAATAACTCAGTTTAGTCAACTGAAATGCGTTGAAGACGATTTATGACTATGAGTTGACTACCTAAATTTTTAAAGCTTCATTATTTTAGTAAACTGGTGGCAGTCCCAAGCCCTGTAAAGTGTAAAGTAAAGTGTCAAATGTAAAGTCAAATGCAAAGTAAACTGTCAATTGTCATGCAAAGTTCAGTATTAAAATCTTTTCTTTTTTGTTTGATTGTCACTTTACTTTGCATTTGACTTTACATTTGACACTATACTTTACACTTTACAGGGCTTGGGACTGCCCTCGGTGGCTCGGTGTGTGCAACGGCAGTGTGTGCAAAGTTTGTATTGGTCACATTCTATCCAGTCACTATTGTATTGGTTTACAAACCATTCTAAATGTGTCATGCTTTTCATAAGTTTTTGAAACTTGGTATTTTAAATATACAGGAGACAATCGATTGACAGAAGCAAAAGCGAAGTAATAAAAAAGGTTTTATTTTTCGTTCTGATCTGCGAAAAAAATGTTCAACGTATTTACCGTATCGCGGGCATTACTTGACCAGAAAAATTAGAGGGGCTTTATTCGGCTGTATGGCCCGATGCAACTCCATCCGAAATAACAATGTTGCGAGTTATCAAAATTTGTTGCATCGCTCCACATTGAAAAAATATTCAGTTGATTCAGAGCCAACGATGGGTGAGTTCTCAAAAAAAACACTTTCTGTATTTTGAGTTTTTCAAAAATGAATATCTGTGTTTTGAGTTTTTTCAGAAAAAAACTTGATGAAATGAAATGAAATGAAATGAAAACGAGATAAAAGGCCATACCTCCAAGGAGGTTCCGCCTATCTCACATACGTACCATTTTTAGACAAGCTTATTGTGTGGCGTAGATACTTTTATCCAATTTTTAGGTTAGTAATGTACAGTAACTTGATTTTCTGTGTTTTATTTTGTAAAAACTCAAGTTTTTTTAATAAAAACTCTAGTTTTTTTGGTAAAAACTCAAGTTGTTTTACAAAACGTTTTTTACAGCATTTTACGCTCGAAACAGTGGTTTTCTTATCAAATATTCGTTTTGCATACGTTTTATCGTGTATTGGAAAATTTTCATTAGTTCACTGGAGGTAGCTCCAAATGCGTGACCTTTGACAGCTTGGGAGGTGAGGAGCCCTCAGCTCAATGGTGTGAGCTAGCAGACCCTGGTGGACACTCCTCAACACTTCGATCACAGTCCCTAATATTGTCAAAACCACCAGGAGATGCGGACACCATAATTTTTTTGGATACTTATTTCATCGTTAAACTTGGATATACTCGGCGTACATGATACTCTGCTGTCGCACTGATTTATGTCTCGTGTTGGAAGCGTGCCAATGATTGTAAAGTCATGCGATTTGAATAACAAAAATTCATCGATGTGGATATGTTAATGATTAACATTATAACAACAATCTATTTTGTCATCTTTTTCTGAAACTCGCACGCGTTAACCATCGTTGTCACACTTCCAGCGGGAACAACGCGTGCAGGGTGTAAAGTAAACGGAGTATACTATGTCCATATTTACACACTATATATACATAGTCGGGCTGAAAAGTCCCCGGGCAGTGCTCGCCATTCGCGCCAGCGGTAAGCTACGGTTATAAAATTTTAACACGTTAATATATCAGGTATTTTGAGTTTTCACCCAAAATTTCACCCCTCTGGCTCCACCCACTGCGGAACTGTGGGGGTTACAATTTCGGTCATTTTGTACTGATGTACAAATGGTGCTCTAGCTCAACGCTGCTTTAAGTTGTGATCATGAAACTTTGGCTAGTGTAAGTCACCAGTGTTGGCAATGTGCCAGCACTTACCAACATTAGCTATGATATCATAAGCCTAGTATATATTGCCATTACTGTCACTACTCTCACTACCAAATTCATCATTCTGCCTCTACGGTTGGTCAATACAGGTGAATACAGGAGGCGTTTTTCATGCACACTGCTGTTGAACACAGGTAATGTGTCCACTACAGATTAGTAATGAAACACAAATGAAATTTTATTGACATAATAATTTACTGCACATTTCAAAACAACATAAAAATCACTGCAATACAACATGATCTCAGATGATCACCAAAACATCCATCACAGTTCCCACGTTTCTTGCACATCACCCTGATCTGCATATTAATTTTACCTTAATAGCAATGATATTGATGAAAGTGTTGAATACTATCAGCACATTGCCAGCACTGGTGGCTTACACTAGCCAAAGTTTCATGATCACAACTTAAAGCAGCGTTGAGCTAGAGCACCATTTGTACATCAGTACAAAATGACCGAAATTGTAACCCCCACAGTTCCGC